>PVKP010048138.1:0-14653 GCA_004027715.1 Plecturocebus donacophilus | reverse complement strand
GTACTGGTACCAAAACAGAGACATAGACCAATGGAACAGAACAGAGGCCTCAGAGGCAGCACCACACATCTACAACTATCTGATCTTTGACAAACCTGACAAAAACAAACAATGGGGAAAGGATTCCCTGTTTAATAAATGGTGTTGGAAAACTGGCTAGCCATGCACAGAAAGCAGAAACTGGACCCTTTCCTGACACCTTACACTAAAATTAACTCCAGATGGATTAAAGACTTAAACATAAGACCTAACACTGTAAAAACCCTAGAAGAAAACCTAAGCAAAACCATTCTGAGCATAGGTGTAGGCAAGGACTTCATGATCAAAACACCAAAAGCATTGGCAACAAAAGTCAAAATGGACAGATGGGATCTAATTAAACTCCAGAGCTTCTATAGAGCAAAAGAAACAATCATTAGAGTGAACTGACAACCAACAGAATGGGAAAAAATTTTTGCAATCTACCCATCTGACAAAGGGCTAATACCCAGAATGTACAAAGAACTAAAAGATTTATGAGAAAAAAAAAACCCATTCAAAAGTGGGCGAAGGATATGAACAGACAATTTTCAAAAGAAGACATGAGGCCAACAAACATATGAAAAAATGCTCATTGTCATTGATCATTACAGAAGTGCAAATGAAAACCACATTGAGATACCATCTCATGCCAGTTAGAATGGCGATCATTAAAAAATCTGGAGACGACAGATGCTGGAGAGGATGTGGAGAAATAGGAACACCTTTACACTGTTGGTGGGAGTATAAATTAGTTCAACCATTGTGGAAGACAGTGTGGCAAAACCTGTGTGGACACATAGCCTGCATGAACACAGAATCTGCATGGACACGTGAAACAGAAAGGACTTAGAAACAGAAATTCCATTTGACCCAGCAATCCCATTACTGGGTATATATCCAAAGGATTATAAATCTTTCTATGGTAAAGACACGTGCACACATATGTTCATTGCAGCACTGTTTACAATAGCAAATCGCTTCCAAGACACGAGCCGCCTCCTTCACCCCTTTAGGCTTTTCTTCACAGGCACCACCTGATCAGTCACAGAGGGGAGTGGGCTGCAGACACGGAGATCTCTGCAGAGCGCGTTTCTGACCCACACAATGTTTTCTGTTCTTGGCCTGATGCATTCCCTGGGATGTCTGTCAGCTTTCAGGGGCCTGGATTTGTGTGTTAGGTTTGCTGTTGTATCTCTGTGGCTCAGATGGCCGTGAGTGAAGGAATGAATGAATGCTGTGGTGAGGGCACCGGCTGGATGCTGCTGCAGCCGTGTCCCTGAATGTCCCTCCACTCAGGCCACCCCCATCCCCGAAGCTGCATCGGCCTGGCCAGCCCCCATCCTGCTCTTCCCACCGCCTTCCTGCTGCCCAGACTCTGGGACCACCTTCTTCAGTCCCCAAACTCACTGCAGCCCTGGGCCCTGTAGAGCACAGGACACCCGAGACAGCCGAGGGCACCTTAGGGATCTGTTGACTAAAGAAAAACACAAGCTAGTTTCACTCAGAAGCCAGACTGACGGCGGTAGGGCGAGGCCTCCAGCTCAGGAGCAGCTCCGTGAGGTTGCACCTATGCGAGTTTCAGGTCACCATTTCTGTGCAGCTGGTGACAAGTCGGAACGTGCAGAATCGCATCAGGTGTGGGTGCAGGTGACGTCTGGCTACAAATCAGAGGCGGCATCCCCAGCCCCGTCCAATGTCATCTTATGTGCAAGGAAAGGCAAGGACTGGGCTCATTTGTCTTTAAGGAGTGTGGGGAGTCAGGCAAGACTCCCGGGCCATGTGTTCTGTCCCCTTTCGTCTTCGATGCATCTCTCCGGCGAGCTTCACATGGCCACTGCGTCAGGCTTGGGAAGCTGCACTGCAAGTGGGAAGGAGGGGACGGATCAGGCTTCTCACGCTGCTGCCGTCCAGCATGGGTGCCCCGCCCATCCTGTGCATGAGGCCCTGTCCAGGTGAGCTCCAGACACAGCCTGCATGAACACAGAACCCACGTGGACACATAGCCTGCGTGGACATGTCATAACCTGCGTGGACACAGAGTTTGCATGGACATAGAGTTTCCGTGGACATGGAACCTGTGTGGACCCATAGCCTGTGTGGACATGGAACCTGCCTGGACCCAGAGCCTGTGTGGACACAGAACCTGCGTGGACCCATAGCCTGTGTGGACATGGAACCTGCGTGGACCCATAGCCTGTGTGGACACCTCATAACTTGCGTGTACCCATAGCCTGTGTGGACACAAAGCTGCCCGGAGCCCATGTTTCACATCTGGTTCACACTTACTGTGCTTTTTTGTTTTTTTAAGAGACTGCATCTCACTATGTCACTCGGGCTGGAGGGCAGTGGTTATTCAGAGGCACCATCTCAGCTCACTGCAGCCTCGAACTCCCAGGCTCCAATGAGCCTTCTGCCTCAGCCTCCTGAGTAGCTGGGACCATAACTGTGTGCCACCATACCCAGCTTACTTTTTTTCCGAGATGGAGTCTCACTCTGTTGCCCAGGCTGGAGTGCAATGGCGTGATCTCAGCTCACGGCAACCTCCCAGGATCAAGTGATTCTCCTGCCTCAGCCTCTCAAGTAGCTGGGATTACAGGTGCCCACCACCATGCCCAGCTAATTTTTGTGTTTTTAGTAGAGGCAGGGGTTTCTCCATGTTGGCCAGGCTGGTCTTGAACTCCTGACTTCAGGTGATCTGACTGCCTTGGCCTGCCAAAGTGCTGGGATTACAGGCATCAGCCACCTTGCCCACCCTAGCTTATGTTTTTAATTCATTTTTCAATTGGTCAAAACATGTCTTCAAGTACTTTTTGAGGACACATGGTATTATGTACAGATTATCATAATTATCACCACCGTTAATAATGTGTTAATAGAGAATAGATATGTTTATTATTTCATTTTACTCATCAATAATTAGTAGCCTGTTTTTTTGCAATATAATAAATGTATTTCTATATTTAATGTGCAATGGGGCAATAATTACAGAATTTGAGGCAAAAATGCATGTGAAGAACCTTAGACCAGTGCATCGCCCATCATCTTTCTAAGTGAATGCAGCAGGAAGGGCCGCTGCAGGGCGGGCGCGGTGGCTCACAGCTGTAATCCCAGTACTCTGGGAAGCCAAGCTGGGAAGATTCCTTAAGTCCAGGAGTTGGAGACCAGCCTGGGCAGCATAGGGAGACCTCATCTCTACAAAAAAATAAAAAATCAGGCAGGTGTGGTGCTGTGTGCTTGCAGTCCCAGCTACTCAGGAGGTTGAGGTGAGAGGACCGCGTGAGCCCAAGAGGTCGAGGCTGCAGTGACCTGTGTTCGCACCGCTGCACTCCAGCCTGGGCAGCAGAGCAAGGCCCCATCTCAGAGAGAGAGAAGGAGGCTGCTTCCTGAGCCGCAGCCACCCGCCTGGCTCCGTGTTCCCGTGCCTTGGCCGTGTCCTCCTCGCTCTTTGCGTCTCCTTTTTAACACTGAGTTCATCTCTTCTGCGTCTTACTCATCGCGGGAGTTTCCGGCGGTGCGCTGGGCGGTTGCCCTGGTTCCAGCTGCACCTGCTGGGCCCCCGGCCTCGCTGGCCACTGCGCTCCCTCAGCACAGGGCACACCCCGACTCAGCCGTCTGGGGGTTCTTTCCTGCTCCCCGGACGATCTGAATTGTTACATCTGCACTTTTTTGCAAGAAGCTTTTCCCCTTGCCATATCCCGGCCTTTCTGGCTCAGCTGTCTTTCTTGAAGGCCTCCTCCTCCCCTTACGTGGGGGCCATGCCTCCCACATCGCACTGGAAATGTCACAGAGTTTTTCTCCTTCTCCAGAAAATGTTCTTCAAAAATCCTCCTACACCTTCGTAATAAGGCAGCTTCGCCCCAGTTTCATGCTCTTTCCCTATAACCCTGCACACCTCCTGCAAGGCAGGGCCATCCTTCGAGACCCTGGTGGCCACTCATGAGGCCAGCAGAGCTGCCTCCTTGCTACAGCTCAGTCCCCTCCACCTGCGTCTCACACAGCTGCCCCGTGAGCTCTTTGTGCAGGCGGGTGAAAGTCAAGCTCCTCTGCCTCCCACGGCCCCCTCGGGCCCCCAGGCCCTGCTGAGTCTGGACAGACTTAGAGAGCCCATCCCAGCCCATAGGTTGAGTGCTGGAGAGTCGTTGCAAACCCACTCTGGGCGTGGGCTGGTTTTGGGAAGGCTGGGTGCTCCTTCTCTGCAGGTGCGCCGATGTTCCTGACAGTGATGATGCCTGCAAGGGCCTCCCCGAGAGCCGTCGGGCACTGCACAGGTGGGCGCAGCATCGCATGGAGAGCCAAGGTTCCGGGCTCCAGGGTGCTCAGCCTCCAGCCCAACGCCCAGTCCTGCTCCCAGGAGAGCCAGGCACAGAGGGGCCGCACCCCTGCCGACTTAATGGGGGGTCACCTCGCACTGCATAACAGCAAGACGTGGTGTCTGTTCCTTAGGCCCAGTTATTGCCAAATAAAGCTCAGAGGGAGAAAGCCGCAGCAACAGTGTGTAGTTTAATGAGTTAGTACAAGGCGAATACCCTTATTACCATCTCCCAGGCCTGGATGGAACCTGGCCAGTTACCCCAAGAGCCCTCCGTGTGCCCCACCCAGCACAGCGCGGCACCTGGCTACCCTGCCAGTGACTGTCCCCACTCCCCGAGCTTCTGTGGTGTGGGTCACCCAAGCACAGGCTCCAGACACCAGCGCCATCTTGCCCAGTGTTCACATCTGACGAGCCTCCGTGACCTCCTCTGACACCCAGACCCCTCCCAAGCTGCTTCCTGTGGCTTCTCTGCAACGCCCGGGACCAGGCGGCATGCGTCGCCCACCACCCCACGGGCTACGCACTGGGTCCTTCATGTTTCCAGGAAAACGACAGCCGGGTCCAGGGTCGTCAGCAAGACTTGAGGCAGTGGTGCCTGTCCCCAGGAGGCGCCTCCCGCCTGGCCGTCGCCCCAGCTCTGACGTGGTCACCGAGGAGGCCCAGCGCCTGGTCCAGGCGTCCCCAGGGGCTGCAAGATGGCGGCACTCGGATTCTGTCATTTCCCTTTAGCTGTTAGTTGGCACGCTTTTATAAAATGTCACTTCCCTTCACTGCCACCGGGGCGCCTGAGGGAGCAGGTCAGGGAGCAAAGGCAGGATGAGTGCAGGGTTCTCTCCCTTCATTTATCACCTCTCAGGATGGTGAGTGGCTCCGTCCGTCAGGCCTCACTAGGTTTATTTCTCTGCCAGGCGCACCTGGCTTCTGTCGGGCTGCATGTTTCGTGCTTTGCAGACGTGACATTGTTTGTAAATTGAAGGCTGGTAGCAACGCGAAGTCCAGCCAGTTCCTTGGCGCCATTTTCCCAGCAGCCACCGCCCACTTCCTGTCCACGTCACGTTTCCGCGATTGCGTCTGTGATGACGCCTGTGCCCAGCGACCTTTGTCGTTACCACGGCGGTCGTTTCACAGACCCACGAACACCCTGTGCGCCGCGAACTTAGAGCATACACGTGTGTTCTGACCCAGCCACCGCGGCCGCTCCTGTCCGCTTCCTCTCCTCAGGCCCCCGTCTTCCCCGAGACACAGCAGCACTGAAATCAGGCCAATGGCCGACCCCGTAAAGGCCTCTAGGATTCAAGTGAAAGGAACAGTCGCAGCTCTCTCGCTTTAAGTCGAAAGCTAGCAGGGACTAAGCGGCGTGGGAAGGCCTCGGAAGGCCCAGAGCCCGGAAGCCTCCAGCACCGAGCGCGCCGAGCTGTGAATGGCACGGAAAAGGTCTCGACTGAAATTGGAAGTGCTGCTCCACCGACTCCACGAATGATAGGAAGACAGACAGCCTTATTGTGGATCTATCGGTTTCAGTGGTTTTGATGGAAGATGAAATCAGTCACAACGTTCCCTTAAGCCAAACCCTAATGCAGAGCAAGGCCCTCACTGTCTTCATTCTGTGGAGGCTGAGAGACATGAGGAAGCTGTAGGAGAAACGTTTGAAGTTAGAAGTTGGTTCATGAAGTTTGAGAGAGAAGCTGCAAGTCTGATGGAGAGGCTGCAGCAAGTTCTCAGAAAAATCTAGTTAAGGTCAGTGATGAGGGAGGCTGCAGATGAAACAGCCTTCTGCCGGAAGAAGATGCCGGCTAGGACTTCCATGACTGGAAGGAAGTCAACGCCTGGCTTCCGAGCCTCCAAGCAGAGGCTGACTCTCCTGTTAGGGGCCAACACAGCGGGGACTCTCAGCTGAAGCCAGTCCTCATTCACCATTCTGAAAATCCTAGGGCCTTCAAGAATGATGCAGATCGACTCTGCCTGTGCTCTGTAAGTGGAACAGCAAAGCCTGGGGGCAGCACATCTGTTGACAGCATGGTTTGCTGAATACTTAAAGCCCACGGTTGAGACCCGCTGCTCAAAAAAATTTCTTTCAAAATATGACCTCTCACTGACAATGCTCCTGCCCATTCAAGAGCCTGGATGGAGATTTAAAAGGAGGCAAATGCTGTCTCCTGCTAACACCACATCCATTCTGCAGCCCATGGATCAAGGAGTAATTTTGACTTTCAAGTCTTACTATTTAAGAAACATATTTTATGAGGCCACCACGGCCGTAGACAGTGGTTCCTCTGATAGAGCCAGGCAAAGCAAATTAACAACCCTCTGGAAAGGATTCACCTTTCTAGATCCCACTAAGAACATCCATGATTCACAAAAAGAGGTCAAAATATCACATTAACAGGAGTTTGGAAGACACTGATTCCAGTCCCCATGGGTGCCTTTGAAGGGTTCAAGCCTTCAGCAGAGGAAATAGCTACAGATGTGGGGGAACCAGCAAGAGAACTAATCAGAATTAGAAGTGGAGCCTGAAGATGGGACTAAACTGCTGCCATCTCAGGATCAAACTTTAATGGATGAGGACGTCTTTCTTACAGAGGAACAAAAAAAATGGTCTCTTGAGATGGAAACTCCTCCTGGTAAAGATGCCGTGAACATTGTTGAAATGACGTAAAGGATTGGAAATATTCCACAAACTTAGTTGATAAAGCAGTGCACAGTTTGAGAGGACTGACTCCAATTCTGGAAGAAGTTCTACTGTGGGTAAAATGCTCTCAAACAGCATTGCGTGCCTCAGAGAACCCTTTCATGAAAGGTGGAGTTAATCTATGCGGCAAATGTCATTGTTGTCTTATTTTAAGAAATTGCCACAGCCACCCCAGCCTTCAGCCACCACAACCCTGACCAGTCAGCAGCCATCAGCATCAAGGCAAGACCTCCACCAGCAGGAAGATTACAAACTGCTGGAGTCATTAACATTTTTTTTAAGTAATAAAGGCTTTTAAAATTAAGGTATGTACATTGTTCCTTTATACATAATGTTATTGTAACTTAGTGGCCTACAGTACAGAGTAAAAGTGATTTTTATGTGCACTGGGAAACAAAAAGTCCTGTGACTTGCTCTATTGTGATACTTGATTTATTGCAGTGGCCTGGAGTTAACTTGCAATATCTCCAAGGTTTGCCTGTATGTGTGTGTGTGTGTGTGTGTGTGTGTGTGTGTGTGTGTGTGTGTGTATGTGTGTATAACTGATCTATTTAATGGGACTCACCAACGGATCTTTTTTGAATGTCACATTGTTTTTTCTCCATCTTTGGTCCGTGGGAGCTCATGTTGACTTCAGAGTCCTTTTGATGTGCTCCGAGCACCCTCGATGGCATCCGTATTCTGGAATGACAAGATATGCAGGCTCATCTTTGTGCATTTTGTCTTCTACACCTGGAGTCAGACACTTTTTCAAAAAGCCCTGGTTTCTTTGCTACCTTTGGGTTGATCATTATTTCTAGACTTCTTCCGCTGGCAGAGCTCAGGACTACAAGGGTTTTTTGTTTTTTGCTTTTGTTTTAAACTTCTAAATTGCATCTATTTTCTTTCTGCCACACTGAAAATCTTAGTTCTGAAGAACACAGGGGATGATAGACAGTTGAAATATCCCATAATTACTCATCAACTGTATTCTAAATCATACACACATTTTAGTATCTGAAGAAAAAAAGTAACATCACAATCACCAACATAATTATGGAGAAGAGTTTAAAAACTTTTTGTTCATACTCTCCCTGTTTGTTCCCCATCTTTTCTAGTTGTACCATATGTATTGTTGGACCATTAATAGTGTACTCTCTCCTGTTCCACTCCCTATAATCCTAGTTCTGAGTGATTATATGATTAATGCTCACTACCAATCCTTATTAATGATGTTTTAGTTGTCTTGACAGTCTGAACCACAGGAAGTGTTCATGGAAATGTATTCTCTTAGTTTTTGCATGTGGTATTAGTTTCTCTGTATAATTTAATACTTGAAAGTCAGTTTTGCTGGGTATAAAAATCCTTGGCTCACATTTTCTTTCTTTGGAAATCTTAAATATGTCACTTAAATTTCTTCTGGCAAGAAATGTTATTGACAAAAAGTCTGATGATTATCTCATTTTGTTTTAATTTGTAAGTCCCCAACTGATTCTACTAGATGCCAAAGGCACTTTTCTTTTTATTTAAAGTCCAATGACTTTACTAGACCATGTCTTGGTTTTGGCCATCCTGGGCAATATTCTCAGGTACACCATGTGCTTTTTCAATATTGTAATCCATTTTTTAAAATTTCAGATAAAAAATTATTTGAATGTAAATATTAATTCTCCTTGTTTTGATTTTCCACTTCAGGGGCTCCTATTATCCATATATCAGATCTTCAGTATTTTCAGTTTCTCCCTAATACTTTAACCCCTTTTAAAATTTCTTATTGGTTTACTTTTCCCTCCTTTTCCTGTTCTATTTTTCTAAGGGCGTTTTGTGTGCATTCATTCGTTCTTATATTCTTTAAACTCTGAGAAGAGTTCTTATGTTCTGTGTAGTTTTGTCTTCACACAACCCAGTCACATGGCATGTATGTGCACACATGTACATGTGTGCACATGTGAGGCACCAGGGTGGGCTCGTCACCTTCCAGATTGCCCCTCAGACACTGCTTCTCCATTATGTCCACCCTGATCCCTAAGCCACCCTGATCCCTAAGCCGTGTCCTCCCAGCACGTCCTCTCGTGTCACTGTCCTTCCTCTGTCTGGATTTCCGTCACTTCTGGAATTCCATATCTTGCTGACATATGTTCCCCTCTGGCCTCTGAGCCAGACTTGAGGGCTGAGATGTGTCTGAAGGGCTCATGGCTCCCCACCCCGGGCAGCCCCCTTGTTGCTGAGTGATGCCTGTGCTGGTGGCTTAGGGAGGGACGGAGTCCCACTGCCATCATTGTCTCCAGTGGGGCCACTCCTGGAAACCCTGGAGTGTGCACTGTTGCCGAGCGGCTGTTCAGGAGCAGGGACAAGGAACAAACCCCTAGAAATTGTCCTCAAGCCAAACGTGCAAATGCCAAGACACAGGATGGTTGTGCAGCAAGGTGCCAGCAGGCACAAGGCTCTGTCTGGGGACTGGTGGCATTCTGAGCCCGTGAGAGCAGACTCACGGGAGAAGGTCCTTGAATAGGGCGCAGAAACGACTGGGGAAGTCAGAAGTGCGTTTCTGTTGAGACTTACCAAGAAGCCGACACAGCCCCGAGGGGCCCCAGGGGTGCACAGGCGCCCCGACTTTGTGACTGGAGGCCTGGGCAGGGGGTAGCCAAACAGCCCCTGCTTCCCTCGTGTGACCCACAGTTGGGTCATTGCTCCCTGTGGCTCTTGGACAGCCTATTTTAAACCCTTCTCTATAGAAATTTTGAAAAATATTTCACAGAAAAGAACCAGGACATTGAGAGGAGTTCTGGACATGAAATGAACACCTCCAGCTGGGGCCCAAAGCTGTGTATCATCCAAGTGACCTTCCCTACTTTGAACCAGTTAATGGGGCGGTGTGGCTAAGCCTAAATTCAGCCACAGCCTCCGGAGAGCACCACACACCCCGAGGAGCAGCTGTGCCAAAGCCCCAAGCGTGAGACGCTACAGGGGCCTAGCAGGACCACGTGTGGGGTGAGCCTAAAGCCACCAGCCAGGCAGTGACAGAGACACAGAAGGGCCACCGCAGCCCAAACTCTTGTCCTCTGGAGAGGCTCCACGGGCAGGAACCCACAGCATGCCCTGCCTTGGGGACACTCCCTGCCTTGGGGGACACACCCTGCCTTGGGGACACGCCCTGCCTTGGGGGACACGCCCTGCCTTGGGGACATGCCTTGCCGCAGAGGTCTGTCAGGCTGGTTTCGTTTCCAAGGGACCTAGGAAGGATTTAAAAACCCCAGCCCTGGGAAGTTGGGTGTGTCCAAGACAGAGCCCACAGATTCGGTCTCTTGGTCATGCAGCCCTGGCCAGAGGCCATATCCCATCTGTGACGGTCTGTGGGTCAGAGGACCGGCGGGCCAGGGTCAGGACAGTGAGTTCCCTCACCCATCTGGTCTGAGTCGGGCAGCTCTGGCAGGGGTTGCTGAGTGCTGGAGCAGGTCTGGGACTAGAGGTAGCTCAGTTTTCCACAGGGTCAGCCTCAGTGCCCTGGGCAGGTCGTCCTGGTTACCAGACAGCTGGAGCAGCCACAGACAGTGTGGTTCACGCAGGAGAGAAAGTCCCCAGCTTGGCCCTCCGCCGGAGTGAGGAAAACCTTCCCGGAAGCCCCCAGAAGACCTCCCCTCATGTCCTAATGGGAACATGAACTCCACCCCGACCCACATGACCAGCCCTCCACTCACACCACACACACACACGTGCACACACATACACACGAACACACGTGCACATGCACACACACACCAGGGCCAGGCCAGGACAGCCGCCCTGGAGCCTGAGCTCTCGGAGCTGTGAGAGCCCGAAGAAGCGTGTAGGGATGACAGCGCCAGCTGTGATGTGCTGCATTCTCCCCGCCACGTGGACGGCTGCATCGGCTGAGCATCTCCTCCTGTGCCCCTCAAGGTCTGGCTCGATCACAGCATTCCCCAAAGTCGTCTTCTTTGTCTTTATCAGAGAAAGTGTCTTGCTCTGTAACCCAGGCTGGAGTGCCATGGTGCAATCAGGGCTCACTGTAGCCTCCAACTCCCCAGCTTAAGTGATCCTCCTATCTCAACCTCCCAAAGCACGGGAATTCCAGGTATGAGCCACTGCACCCAGCCCCAAGACAAACTGTGTGGGGTCTTGAGTCCTTTGGCAACATAGCTTTAGCTTGGAAAGTGCCAGGCACTGACAGCTGCATTCCAGGACATTTCCCAGGAATCTCCTCCTAAGCGACAGGTGGCTGGCCGGGGGAGAGCTCTCAGTGTGGTGGGACGGCACCAGCGTCTGCCACTTGGACACGGGGGCCCGGGTGCCCACCTGCCTCAGAACTGAACGCTCTGCAGCTGGTCAGGTGGTGTAGTCCAAGTCTAGGAGGGTCACTGTCCTGGCAGGAAGCAGGCAGTGTGGGCCGGCGAGGGTGGGGCTCCAGGGGACCACAGAAGGAGAGAGGGTCTTCGGAGCAGAGGCCTTGTCCCTCACAGCACCCTCCCTGTGGGTGGCGCCGTGGAAGGTGCTGGACTGAGGGACGTTAGCTTCATCCTGTGTGTCTATGCTCCGTCCGTGTAGCTTTGCTGTGTGCGTGGGGCTTCTGGCACGGCAGAGTTCATTTAGCTTCCAGCCCACTGATCTCCAACCCAGAACTACTGACTCCTGGGGACTTCCCACGCATCTCAGGAAAGGTGAGAGAATGCTTCTTTTAAGCAACTTGAAGACAGGCAGGATGTAATCCTATTCAGTGTTAAAGCCTATCACTCTATCATCAAACAGCTCTGAGACGCCGGGAGTCCAGAATGAGATGCGTCTACCGTGACCCAGTTTCCTCTTTCAAAAGCTGCCAGGGCTAATCCTGGGTCCATCCTGGGCTGAGTCTGGCTCCACCGTGGGCTGATCCTAGGCCCCTCCTGGACTGATACTAGGTCCACTGTGGCCTGAGCCTGGGTCCACTGAGGGCTGATCCTGGGTCTACTATGCCCTGGGCTTGGGTTCCTCATGGGCTGAGCTTGGGTCCAACCTGAGCTGACTCTTGGATCCATCATGGGCTGAGCCTGGGTCCAGCCTTAGCTAAGCCTGGATCAACCTGAGCTGAGCTTGGTCTCTCATGAGCTGAACCTGGTTCCATCACAGGTTGGTTCTGTGTCCATTGTAATTTCGGCCTAGATCCTCCTGGATAACTGATATGTTTGGCTGCATCCACACTCAAATCTCACCTTGAATTGTAGTTCCCATAATCCCCACGTGTCATGGGAAGGGCCCGGTGGGAGGTAATAGAATCATGGTTGTTCCCATGCTGTTGTTCTCATGTCTGAGTGAGATCTCACAAGGTCTGATGGTTTCATAAGGGGCTTTTCCCCCTTCTGCTGGGCACTCCTCTGTGCTGCTGCCGTGAGAAGAAGGAGGTGTTTTCTTCCTCTTCTGCCGTGATTGTAAGTTTCCTGGGGCCTCCCTAGCCATGAGGAACTGTGAGCCAATTAAATCCCTTTCCTTTATAAATTACTCAGTCTCGCTTATGTCTTTACTAACAGTGTGAGAACGGACAAATACAATAACAAATTCTTAGAAAAATGTGAATCAAAGCTCCAAGGAGATACCACGTTACACCCATGAGGATGGTTACTGTTTTTAAAAAACAGAAAATAACAGTTGTTGGCTAGAATGTGGTTACACTGGAACCCTCATGCACTGTTGCTAAGAATGTGAAATGGGGCAGCCACTGTGGAAAACAGTATGGTGATTCCTCAAAAAATTAGAAATAGAATCACCCTAGGACCCAGCAAGTCCACTTCTGGGTATATACACAGAAGCATCGAAAGCAGGGTCTCCAGCAGCATTCGTTCACCATGTTCACGGCAGCATCAGTCGCATGGCCGAGGGGCAGAAGCAATGCCATCGTCCACCGAAGATGGATGGAAAACGACATGCAAACCACACACAGAACGGAGTATAACTCAGTCTTAAAAAGGAAGGAAAACCTAGAGTGCTACAACACGGACGGATCTTCAAGACATTGTGATAAAGGAGGTAAGCCAGACACAGAAGGGCAAGTACTGCCTGATTCCATGTGCCTGAGGGTCCCCGGGGAGCCAAACTCACCCAGACGGAAAGCAGAATGCAGGGTCCCTGGGGCTGGGGAGTCGGGGGTGGGGAGTGAGCCTCAGTGAGGACGGAGCTTCAATTTCCCACGATGAAACAGATCTGGAGATGGAGGTTGATGACGGTGTCACAAGATCGTGAATATACTAATACCACGGAACTGTACTCAGACGTGGGTAAGATGCTAAATTATGTGTTGTATGTATCTTACCACAATAAGAGCTTTGAGAAATCCCACAAAGGTACAGTTTGTCAAAATGAGAAATGAAAATCCTGTTTCTTGGGGTATGGTTCAGGGGTAGAGCATTTGACTGCAAACCGTTTCTTTCTTAAGGGTTAATCTTAGCTTATTCACAGCCACTGCAGCTTTGACCTCCTGGGCTCACGTGATCCTCCTGCCTGAGCCTCCCGAGTAGCTGGGACCACAGGCTTGTGTCACCACCAGCTGGTTTTTGCATCTTTTGTAGAGGCGGTCTCACTATGTTGCCCAGGCTGGTCTAACTCCTGGGCTCAAGGGATCCTCCAGCTTGGCTCTCCCTCCTCTGGGAGTACAGACACGAGCTGCTGTGCCCAGCCCCGGGGTTTCTTTGGAGGAAGATGAGAATGTCTGGAATTGAGCATGTCTGTGAATGCACCAACAATTGCTGAATTGCACACTTCAGGGGAATGAGGGGCTGCGTGTGAACGCCACTTCAGTAAAGCTGTGTCGAGCGAAAAGGGAACATCCCGAGAGCTTCCTCTGAGGCTGTTTCTAGGCCAACCCGGGCCGGGAACTGGATCCACCCGAAGGGTCGCTGTGCCGAGGGCGTCTGGGGAGCTGCTGGCCTGCAGGGTCCTCGCCGGCCTCTCTGGCTCCGCTGCACCGCACCCTTGGGAGCGTTCTCTCATGCCCTGACCTTCTCCGCTCCCCACCGGGCTCGCCACACCCCAGTTTCCATTTTGATGTGCAGTTCGGCTGTGCGCCGTGTGTCCGTCATAAGCAGTCGTGGAAATTTCCCATGATATTTAGGCCAAGATGAGTCAATTGCAAAGGAAATCTTTCTTGAGATTTTATCTCTTGTAATGACGCCTTGGGAAGGTTGATTATTAAGGATCTGCCCAGAGACTGCTTTTCTGAGTCTCTCGGTCAGAGTGAGCCTATCGCTTGGTGTCATCTCAAAAGCAACCTGGAATAGGTGGATTAATCCTCACTGGTTAATAAAGAAAAGAAAGAAAGAAAGAAAGAAAGGGAAGAAAGCAGCAGCAGCCGTGTGGGTCCTGAGGCTTCCAGTTTCCTTGCCTGGAAGGTTGCTTGCCCCATTCTCCTCCATCTCGGGAGCAGCGTCTGAGGGCGGCCTCTCCAGCAGTAGTGCACAGGATGCTCAGGGCTGCGTGTCTGGGACCCCCCAGCAGGACTCCCAGGTGGAGGAAGGGGGGTGCACAGAGAGTCTCCCCAGCCAGGGTACCAAGCCCTAGGACCCCCTGGAGGGACTCCCAGGTGGAGGAAGGGGCAGGCACCGAGGATCTCCCTGGCCAGGGCACCAAAGCCTGGGACCCATCTCAGAGGGGCTCCTGCAGCGTTTCCC
>PVKP010048137.1:0-14646 GCA_004027715.1 Plecturocebus donacophilus | reverse complement strand
TGAATCTGACGATTATGTGCCTTGGGGTTGCTCTTCTTGAGGAATATCTTTGTGGTGTTCTCTGTATTTCCTGGACTTGAATATTGGCCTGCCTTGCTAGGTTGGGGAAGTTTTCCTGGATAATATCCTGAAGAGTATTTTCCAGCTTGGATTCATTCTCTTCGTCACATTCAGGTACACCTA
Organism: Plecturocebus donacophilus; assembly: GCA_004027715.1. NCBI lineage: Eukaryota > Metazoa > Chordata > Mammalia > Primates > Pitheciidae > Plecturocebus > Plecturocebus donacophilus. The sequence goes on along the minus strand of PVKP010048137.1, from coordinate 14,463 downwards.
TCAAACGTAGATTAGGGCTTTTCACATAGTCCCATATTTCTTAGAGACTTTGTTCATTCCTTTTTCCCCTTTTTCTGTAATCTTGCTTTCTCGTTTTATTTCACTGAGTTGATCTTCGACCTCTGATATCCTTTCTTCTGCTTGGTCAATTCGGCTGTTGAAACTTGTGCATGCTTCGCGAAGTTCTTGTGTTGTGTTTTTCAGCTCCATCAATTCACTTATATTCTTCTCTAAGTTGTCCATTCTCATTGGCATTTCATTAAATCTTCTTTCAAGGTTCTTAGTTTCTTTGCATTGGGTTAGAACATGTTCTTTTAGCTCACAGAAGTTTCTTATCATCCACCTTCTGAAGCCTGATTCTGTGAGTTCATCACACTTATCCTCCATCAGGCCTTGTTCTCTTGCTGATGAGGAGCTGCGATCCCCTGTAGGAGGAGAGGCATTCTGATTTCGGGTGTTCTCAGCCTTTTTGCACCAGTTTCTTCCCATTTTTGTGGATTTACCTACCTGTTGTCTTTGTAATTGCCAACTTTCAGATTGGGTCTCTGAGTGGACGTCTGGCTTGTTGGTTACGAAGTTTTTTCTGTTTCTTAGTTTTCCTTCGGTGGGCGCCCCTTCCCCACAGAGCTGGGCCTTCCCGGGTTCAGCTGTGCTTGCTCTCAGTCCTCAGCGCTTCCAATTGCTCTTCTCCTTGTGGGAATGGGACCAGCCAAGCCCGACTAAAAGGGCACCCAGTCCCGTACACTCCGCACCGAGAAGTGCTGCACTGGGGCACCGGCAAAACAGCCGCACTGGCCAAAAGAGTCGTGCTGGCGACCCATGTGGCTCCTTCGCTGGGAATCTCCCAGTTTGTGGGCATCAAAAATTCGTCTGCAATTGCAGCATCCACTCACTCTCTGCACTTTCACTGGGAGCTACAATCCTGAGCTGCTGCTACGCGGCCATCTTGGAAATCTCTCCACCTGGTGATGAAGTTTTTTCTGTTTCTTAGTTTTCCTTTGGTGGATGCCCGTTCCCCAGAGAGCTGGACCTTCCCGGGTTCGGCTGTGCTTGCTGTGAAACTCTCAGTCCTCAGCGCTTCCAATTGCTGTTTTCCTTGTGGGGATGGGACCAGCCGAGCCCATCTGTCCCGTATACTCCACACTGAGAAGCGCTGCGCTGAGGCACTGGTAAAACAGCCACACCGGCCAAAAGAGTCGCGCTGGCGACCTGTATGGCTCCTCTGCCGGGAATCTCACGGTCTGTGGGCAACAAAAATTTGTCGGAAAGTGCGGCGTCCACTCGTTCTCTGCGCTTTCACTGGGAGCTACATTCCTGAGCTGTTGCTAATCGGCCATCTTGGATCTCTCTCAAAAAACACTTTTTACGAAATATCTAAGGATGGTTCTATTTAAGTAAATGTCATTCCTTATAAAGTAAAAAGGAAATGAAAACACAAAACAAACTGAGAAAAGGTATCTGAACCAAAATGTAGAAATTCTATCTAGAGTACATATAATAACTCATACCACACTCTCTCATGCACACATACAACACACACACACACACACACACACACACACACACACACACTCTCTCTCTCTCTCTCTCTCTCTTTCTCTCTTTCTCTCTCTCTCTCTCTCTCTCTCTCTCTCTCTCTCTCAATGGGAAAAATGTCTAAAATACAATCAGGGCAACAAAATGCAAGTGGACAATAAATACACAAAACAGTGCCTATCAATGGGTCAATAATCATAAAAGGCTGGGCTCAGTGACTCAGGCCCATAATCCCAGCACTTTGGGAAGCCAAGGCGGATGGATAACCTGAGGTCAGGAGCTGAAGACCAGACTGGCCAACATAGTAAAACCCATTCTCTACTAAAAATACAAAAAACCATAGCGCACACTATTTGAGGGCTGAGGGAACAGAATCACTTGAACCCAAGAGGCAGGGGTTGCAGTGAGGCAAGATCACACCACCGCACTCCGGCCTGGGCTACAGAGTGAGATTCCCTCTCAAAAAAAAAAAGAAAAAAAATCATCAAGAGAGGCTCACACCTGTGATAACAGCACTTTGGTAGGTTGAGGCAGGCAAACTGCTTGAGTTCAGGAGTTCAAGACCAGTCTGGGAAACATGGCAAAACCCTGCCTGTACTAAAAATACAAAAAATTAGCCAAGCATTGTGGCGCTGGTTGTGTTGTCCCAGCTACTCGGCAGGTGGGAATGGGAGGCTCTCTTGAGCCCCAGAGGTGGTGGTTGCAGTGAGCTGAGATACCACTACTGCACTCAAGGCTGGGAGAAGGGTGAGACGCCACGTCAAAAAAAGGTAATAATCATCATCATAAAAAGAAAAAGAGCCAAGCGCAGTGGCTCAGCCTGTAACCCCAGCACTTTGGGAGGCCTAGGCAGGCAGGTCACTTGAGGTCAGGAATTCAAGACCAGCCTAGCCAACACGGCTAAACCCCATCTCTACTAAAAATACAAAAATTAGCCAGGCGTGGTGGTACGTGCCTGTAATCCCAGCTACTTGGTAGGCTGAGGCAGAAGAATTGTTTGAATCTGGGAGGTGGAGGAGGTCGCAGTGTGCCCAGAACCTGCCACTGCACTCCAGCCTGGGTGACAGAGCAAGACTTTGTCTCAGAAAACAAAAAAGAAAAACAAACAGTGCTCAGCCTTATTGACTATGAGAAATGCAAATTAAGATAATAAAAGGCTTTTTACCCCAGTATAACAAATATTTTAATGTCTCTAATATGAAATGTTCAAGGTAAAACATTAGCCGAGCACGGTGGCTCACACCTGTAATCCCAGCACTTTGGGAGGCTCTGGTGGGCAGAGAACTTGGGGTCAGGAGTTTCAAACCAGCCTGGCCGACGTGGCGAAACTCATCTCTACTAAAAATACAAAAATTAACTAAGCATAGTGGCGGGCGTCTGTAGTCCCAGCAACTCAGAAGGCTGAGGCGAGAGAATCAGTTGAACTTGGGAGGCAGAGGTTGCAGTGAGCTGAGATCTCTCCACTGAACTCCAGCCTGGGCATCAGAGTGACACTGTCTCAAAAAAAAGGGTAAACATTCATATACTGTTAGTGAGGTTGAAAATAGATATATCCACTTCAAAAATCAACTTGGAATAATCTAATAAATGTGAAGACATCAAAATCCTAGAGACGCCAGGTGCAGTGGCTCATGCCTATAATCCCAGCACTTTGGGAGGCTGAGGCAGGTGGATCACCTGAAGTCGGGAGTTCGAGAGCAGCCTGACCAGCATGGTGAAACCCTGTCTCCATTTTATTAAAAAAAAAAAAAAAAAAACCTAGAGACAAGGTTTCACAACCTTAGCACTTTAGACTGTGGTGTGGGGGGCTGATCTGGGGACTACGGGATGTTGAGCATCATCCATGACCACCAGGCCACTAGATGCCAATAGCAACCACTCACCTCCCTCAGTTGTAACAACCAGTAATAAATATCTCAAGACACTGCCAGATGACTCTTTGGGGGAAAAAAATCACCCTCATTGAGAACATTACCCTAGATCCCATAGTTCCATCCTCAATGCTTATCGTAAAATAGTCTTTTTCAAACATTTCTTTTTTTTTTTTTTTTTTTTAAAGACAGGGTTTCACCATGTTGGTCAGGCTGGTCTTGAACTCCTGACATCAGGTGATCCACCCACCTTGGCTTCCAAAGTGCTTGGATTACAGGCATGAGCCACCGCGCCCAGCTTTTTTTTTTTTAAACAGAGATGAGGTCTCACTACATTACCCAGCTGGTCTCAAACTCCTGAGTTCAAGAGATCCACCTACCTCCCTCTCCCAAAGTGCTGGGATTACAAACGTGCACCACTGTGCCCAGTCACTTTTTCAAATATTTCTGCCTTAATCTGTAAGTAAGGTTACATCACACCAGCACACTTACAAATATTTTTGCAATTTAAACACATATCATTTAAAAATTTACTATGCGAAGCACTCTAGGTTTTTAAAAACCTGATCAAGACCCAATATACTGATTTTATTACCCACTCACAAACTTTAGTCTGCAGTCTGAAAAAATAACCCTAGAGCGCCTCTTGTACTTGTATACTGGAAAACATGCATTAAAATGTTTATGGTAGTACTTTAATATCAAAAAACTAGAAATACAATCCAAATGTCCACTATTACTACAGATTTTATGAAACAATGAAACAGCCTTTCAGCAGGAAAAGAAGAATGACAGTAATACAACCAACATGCATTAATCTAAGAAAAAGCAGACTGAATTAAAAAAAAAATTCCTGCCCAAGAATGTTGATAAAGTCACATTGCATGGCAATTTCACAACACGCAAGAAACCAACACACTTAAGATCCTTTTCTCCGAGAAAATGGGATGAAATTGCGGAGGGCACAAAAGAAGTTTAAAGGTAACAGTAACATACATTCTTAAACAGGCTGAGTTTCCACTGTTCATCATCATCATCATCATCCTCATCATTATTATTGTTGATTTTAGAGATGGGGTCTCACTCTGTCACTCAGGCTGCAGTGGCATCATCACAGCTCACTGTAGTCTTCAACTCTTAGGCTCTCAAGCAAGCCTCCTACCTCAGCCTACCAAGTAGGTGGAATTACAGGTGAGTGCCACCATACTCAGCTCATTATATTGTTGTTCTATATAACTTTATGTCTATTTTCTCATATATTCAATATTTAATGAGAAAAAAGTAATGAAATTATGAGTATCTATTACTTTTAGAATGAAAACTTAAAATGACATTTTGCAAAATAGGAACAAAAAGTCAATTTTTCTACAGCCAAGTTTTTGTTTTGTTTTTGTTGTTTTTTGAGGATGGAATCTTGCTCTTGTTGCCCAAGCTGCAGTGCAATTGCACAACTCGGCTCACTGAAAACCTCCGCCTCCCAGGTTCAAGCAATTCTCCTGCCTCAGCCTCCTGAGTAGCTGGGGATACAGGCATGCACCACCACGCCTGGCCAATTTTTCTATGTTTAGTAGAGACGGGGCATGGTGGTGGCTCACGCCTGTAACCCCAGTGCTTTGGGAGGCCGAATCACCTGAGGTCGGGAGTTCAAGACCAGCCTGACCAACATGGAGAAACCCCATCTCTACTAAAAATACAAAATTAGCTGGGCATGGTGGCATATGCCTGTAATTCCAGCTACTCAGGAGGCTGAGGAAGGAGAATCACTTAAACCCGGCAGGCAGAGGTTGTGTTGAGCCAAGATTGAGCTGCCACTGTACTGCAGCCTAAGCAACAAAAGCAAAACTCCATCTCAAAAAAAAAAAAAAACTGAAGAAAATTAAAAATTTTTAACAAGTCTAGAATACACTACCTCAACCAAGTAATCAAAGTTAATAATCAATGTTGTGGCCAGTAGCAGTGGCTCACACCTGTAATCCCAACACTGGGACGTCAAGGTGGGTGAATCACCTGAGGTCAAGAGTTCGACACCAGCCAATATGGTGAAACCCTGCCTCTACTAAAAATACAAAAATTAGCCAGGCATGGTAGCATGCACCTGTACTCCCAGCCACTCACGAGGCTGAGAGAACTGCTTGAACCCAGGAGGCGGAGACTACAGTGAGCCCAGATTGCACGCCACTGCCCTCCAGCCTAGGCGACAGAACAAGACTACATGTCAAACAAAAAACGTAAATAATAATAGTCAAACTAATAATCAAATACACTTATGGGGTAATCAAAGTTAGTATCTTCAATAACGGTACAAACCAAGGTCATACTCATTCCCATGCAATGCGCCAAGAAGAAAATCATATATATTTGGAGATATATATATATATATATATTTGGAGAAAGAGTCTCACTCTGTTGCCCAGGCTGGAGTGCAGTGGCACAATCTGGGCTCAGTGCAACCTCTGCCTCCTGGGTTCAAGTGATTCTCCTGCCTCAGCCTCCCGAGTAGCTGGGAATACAGGCACCTGCCACCAAGCCCAGCTAATTTTTTGTATTTTCAGTAGAGATGGGGCTTCACCGTGTTAACCAGGATGGTCTCAATCTCCTGACCTCATGAGTCACCTTCCTCAGCATCCCAATGCTGGGATTATAGGCATGAGCCATCATGCTAGGCGATACATGTTCTCATATAGCACTCCTGCCAAAAATTCACAACCCCAATCCAATCATAAGGAAACATCAGAAAACCCAAAGTAAGGGATATCTACATTATAATCATCTTACAATCTTCAAAAAAATCAATGTCATTAAAGATAAAAGCAAAGAACTTTTACAGATTAATGGAGCCTACAGAGGAATAAAAAAAATTAAATGAAACAGGGATCCCAAAATGAATTCCTTGGGGCAGGGGAGGGGACAACTATAAAGGACTTTATTGAAAAAAATATGCTTGTGGACAATCACATTGTATTAATGTTAAGTTTCACTGTTGTTCATTGCGTTATGGTTATATTGTTCTTACGAAATATATCCTGAAGATATTTGGGTCTAAATTGACAGGACGTCTGCAATTTATTCTCAAATGGTTTATACTATATGTAGTTACTAAAATAATGAGCATTAAGACTAAGTCTTTCCTAAGTCATTTTTCTCTTAGAATGGTAACTTACCTCGTGTATCATTTCTCCTATTGTTATGTGTTGGTTTATTTGCTTCAGGTTGACATCTTGAGCTGTTCCGGGATCCAGGTCTTTCCTGACTCTCTGGTCTTACATCATCTAAGTGAAGTGGTACCCACTTGTGCTTATTAGCTTGAAGAAAACAAAATAAAATCATTTAAGGACAAATGTACAATTTTCACTAAAGTCTCGCAATTTGAAAGTACTCTGAATTTTAATTAAGTGAAAAACTTAATGTGTATTTTAAGATTATTTGTAAAGAGGCCAGGTACAGTGGCTCACACCTATAATCTCAGCACTTTGAGAGGCCGAGGTGGGCGGATGACTTTAGGCCAGGAGTTCAAGACCATCTTGGCTAACGTGGTGAAACTCCATCTCTACTAAAAATACAAAAAAAATTAGCTGGGTGTGGGGGCACTTGCCTGTAATCCCAGCTACTTGGAAGGCTGAGGCATGAGTATTACTTGAGCCTGGGAGGCAGAGGTTGCAGTGAGCCAAGATCGAGCCACTGCATTCCAGACTGGGTGACAAGAGAGTGAAACAAACCAAAAAAAGAATGGGGAGAAATTTTTCTAACAATCACTTGGTTGTTTTGTTGTCACTGCTTTTGGGCAATGAGCCTTTATTCTTTGTATCAAGTGAGCATAATGCTTATCCTGCACCAAGAATTAGAAACTATTCAAGTAAATGATTAGTCTAGGGTAAAAGTTAAAGTATTAAAGAAGTTGGCAACAACTTTACCATTAAATGTCCCCTCCTATGCCATATCACCTCCAGAGACTTCTTGGTTCAATGGTTTCCCATGGCACCCAAAATAAAATCCTAACTCCAAATTACCAAGGACCTGTATACCATGGACCTTGTCTATCTATGTCTCTAACCTCACCTCCTGCTACTCTCTCAGAAAATCACCTTGCTTCAGTCATTGACAACTTGACAGTTTAAAGCCCTTTTCTGCCTTGAAGCCCCTAGAGACACTTGTACCAAGACTTGGACCACTGAGTGAGTATATGCTTCTGCAAAGCAGATAAATTATAATCTGGCCAGGCGTGGTGGCTCATGCCTGTAATCCAAGCACTTTGGAGGCTAAGGCGGGCAGATCACCTGAGGTTGGGGGTTCAAGACCAGCCTGACCAACATGGTGAAACTCCGTCTTAAAAAACAAAAAAAAAGAAAAAAGAAAATTATAATCTGTCCCTAGACACATGAAAAGTTCAGAAAAGAAAATGGAAAAAGATATGAAGACAATATTTTTATTCCTTCAAAGTATAATTTTAACAGGAGAATGTTATGAGGGAAAAGGTTAACTAAAATTATTCCCACTTTTCTTTTTTTCTGAGACAGAGTCTTGCTCTGTCTCCCAGGCTGAAGTGCAGTGGCACGATCTCAGCTCACTGCAACCTCTGCTTCCTGGGTTCAAGCAATTCTCCTGCCTCGGCCTCCTGAGTACCTGGGACTACAGGGCTGCACCTACCATGTCCGGCTAATTTTTTTTTTTTTTTTTTTTTTTTTTTTGTATTTTTAGTGGAGACAGGGTTTCACCAAGTTTGCCAGGCTGTTCTCAAACTCTGATCTCAAGTAGTCCGCCCACCTCGGCCTTCCAAAGTGCTAGGATTACAGGAATGAGCCACCAAGTCCAGCCCATTCTCACTTTTCTCTCAGGAAAAAAAAAGTATTTAATTTTCACAGTATTTCCTAAATATAGGGAGCAGTCCAATGTAGATCTAAAAGAACAATAATTGTCACACAACTTTCCAAGAATATATCTACAACCATACCTATAAGTGGAACTCCATTCCGTTTTCTTGCATAGAATACAAGTTACACGCAAAAATGAAAGTTTAATAGTTCACAAATGTTACAAAAACAAATGAGTTACCACTACAAATTGCTTATCCTGAAGAAATACAAACTATACATTTCTGACTACCAGAGATCAGTTAATTAAATACAATTCCTCATTATAACTTTCTTCAAAAATTTAAAATCAAAATAAAGATATAGATAAACTGACCTCTCTTTCGCTGATTACTTGACTGAGCCTCATCTTCACTGACATTTTCTCCAGGGCCATTTAATTTTGCTTCCCGGTTTTCTTTGCTCTCACTGTTACTTCTCTTTTCAATTTTCTCTTCTTTTTCTTTTCTATTATGTGGCTTTTTATTTCCTTGGCTGAGGATGCTCTGACACTGCAGAAAGGGTTTCAGAATGAAATGATTTCCAATAACATTTTCACCAACATATCCCAAAATTTGTGGTAATATACCTAACCTAAAATTGCAAAACAAATGACAAAAACTTATCAAGAGCAAAAAATTACTTTTCAAAAGACAGTTAGAAAAGTCAAGCTGCAGACTAGGAGAAAGTATTTGATAAAGAACTTGTAACTAAAACACATAATGAACTAACTTTCAGAATCAATTCCACTTTTTTTGTTGGGGAGGTGGGGCAGGACACTGTCTCACTCTATCACCCACGCTGGAGTGCAGTGGCATGATCTTAGCTCACTGCAGCCTCCAGCTCCTGGGTTCAAGCGATTCTCCTGCCTCGGCCTCCCTAGTAGCTGGGATTACAGGCACACATCACCATACCTAGCTAATTTTTATATTTTTAGTAGAGACGGGGTTTGGCCACATTGGTCAGGCTAGTCTCAAACTCCTGACACCAAATGATTCACCCTCCTCAGCCTCCCAAAGTGCTGGGATTACAGGCATGAGCCACCACACCCAGCCTTCCACTTTTTTTTTAAATGGGCAAGATTGATCAGACACTTATCAAGAAGATATATTGATAGCAAATCTATAAAAAGATGATTGTCATCATTCATCAGAAAAATGCAAACTAAAACTGCAATGGGATACCACTCTATACGGACTCACTAGAATATCTAAAATTTTTTTAAAACTGACTGTATTAAGGGTGAGTAAAGATGGGCACAGTGGCTCACATCTGTAATCCTAGCACTTTGGGAGGCCAAGGCAGGTAGATCACTTGAGCTCAAGAGTTTGAGACCAGCTTGGGCACACGGCCCATCTCTATATAAAACACAAAAAAATTAGCCAGGCAAGGTGGCCCATGCCTATAGTCCCAGCTACTTGCCGGGCTGAGGTGGAAAGATCATTTGAGCCCAGGAGTCAAGGCTGCAGTGAGCTGAGATCACACCATTGCACTCCAGCCCGGGTGACAAAGTGAGACCTGGTCTCAAGAAGAAAAAAAAAAGAACGTGAGTGAAGATGTGAAGTAACTGGAATTCACATACACTGCTGGTAGAAGTGCAAATTCAGCAGTTTCTTAAAATGCTAAAACAGATAGCTACTATATGGATCCAGCCAAGTTATATATCCAAGAAAAAAAGAAAGCTTATATCTATGCAACATTTTCTACACAGATGTTCATAGAACAGTTTTAACTGTAACAGTCAAAACCCAAAATTAATCCAAAAGTCCATTAATAGGTGAATGGATAAACTGTATTACATCCATACTACTCAGCAAGAAAAAGGAATGAACTGCTGACACATAAGTAAATCTCAAAATAATCACGCTGAGCAGAAGCCAGAAAGAAAAGAGTATCTACTGAATGCTTCCACATATATAAAACTGCAGAAATTGCAAATCTCAAATATAAGGTTACCTCTGAAGAATACAACCAGATGAGGCTGGGTGCGGTGGCTCACGCCTGTAATCCCACCACTTTAGGAGGCCAAGGTGGGTGGATCACTTGCGATCAGGAGTTAAAGACTAGCCTGGCCAACATAGTGAAACACCATCTCTACTAAAAATACAAAAACATTAGCCTGGTGTGGTGGCAGGTTGCCTGTAATCCCAGCTACTCAGAAGGCAGAGGCAGGAGAATCACTTAAACCCGAGAGGCAGAGGTTGCAGTGAACTGAAATCACACCACTGCACTGCAGCCTGGACAAAAGAGTGAGATTCTGTCTCAAAAAAAAAAAAAAAGAATACAACCAGATGAGGGAAATGTGATGAATGAAATTGGGTTATCTGAAAAGTACGTAAAACTATCAAAAGGATAGCTGCCAAGTTTTCAGCAACTGTTTATCAATCTATGTGATTTTATACAAATATAAAATTTTGATTACAACTTGTAATATGTCTTCATTATTAAAGAAATAATAGGGCCAGGTGCAGTGGCTCAAGCCTGTAATCTCAGCACTTTGGGAGGCCGAGGTGGGCGGATCACGAGGTCGAGAGATAAAGACCATCCTGGCCAACATGGTGAAACCCCATCTCTACTAAAAGTACAAAAATTAGCTGGGCGTGGTGGCCTGCGCCTATGGTCCCAGCTACTCAGGAGGCTGAGGCAGGAGAATTGCTTGAAACCGGGAGGCAGAGGTTGCAGTGAGCCGAGATCGTGCCACTGCACTCCAGCCTGGCACCTGGCAACGGAACAAGACTCTGTCTCAAAAAAAAAAAAAAAGAAGAAGAAGAAGAAAGGAAATAATAGGCGAGGCATGGTAGCTAATGCCTCCAATCCCAGCACTTGGGAGACTGAGACGAGCCAATCACTTGAGCTCAGGAGTTGAATACCAGCCTGGGCAACATGGCCAAACTCCATCTCTACAAAAACTTTAAAAATCTGCCAGTGTGCTGGCACACACCTGTAGTCCCAGCTACTTGGGACACAAAGGTGGAGGATCACCTGAGCCTGGAAGGCCGAGGCTACAGTGAGCTGTGATAGCATCATTGCACTCCAGCCTGGGTAATGGAGTGAGATACTGTCAAAAAAAAAAAAAAAGAAAAAAGAAAAAAGAAAGAAAGAAAGAAAAGGAAGGGAGAGGGAGGGAGGGAGAGAGGGAGGGCCAGGGGCAGTGACTCACACCTGTAATCCCAGAACTTTGGGAGGCCGAGGCAGGCAGATCACCTGAGGTCAGTAATTTAAGACCAGCCTGACCAACACAGAGAAATCCCTTCTCTATTAAAAATACAAAATAAGCCAGATGCGGTGGCGCATGCCTGTAATCCCAGCTACTCAAGAGGCTGAGGCAGGAGAATCGCTTGAACCTGGGAGGTAGAGATTGCAGTGAGCGGAGATTGTGCCATTGCACTCTAGCCTGGGCAACAAGAGTGAGACTCAGTCTCAAAAAAAAAAGGCTGGGCACGGTGGCTCACGCCTGTAATCCAAGCACTTTGGAGGCCAAGGCAGGCAGATCACCTGCGGTCGGGAGTTCAAGACCAGCCTGACCAACATGGTGAAACCCCGTCTTAAAAAAAAAAAGGAAAGAAAGAACGAAAGAAATAATAGGTAAGGTGAAGCCTACCACGAATAAACCTTAAGACAAGTTCGTTACTAATACTACTGGCAGCATCAAAAGATAACTGCAAATTAAACTAATAAAATGAAATCTTCTTGATGAATCAAGTTCTTAAATCTGTTCCTCAGCCAGGCTGGTGGCTTATATTGTAATCCCAACATTTTGGGAGGCTCAGACAGGAGGATCACCTGAGTTCAGGAGTTGGAGACCAGCAAAATCCCATCTCTATAAAAAATACAAAAATTAGCTGTGCACCATGCTGCATGCCTGTAGTCCCAGCTACTCCGGAGGTCAAGGTAGGAAGATCACCTCAGGTAGCAATTTGAGGCTATAATGAGCTGTAATCACACCAGTGCACTCCAGCCTGAAGACAGAGCGAGACTGTCTCAAACAAATAAAAAATAATCTGCCTCCCACTACAACAATTCTTTACATTTTAAGTAAAATAAAATTCTACATGTTGAAATGAACATATTTTCCTTTAAAAAAAAAAAAAAACTTTAAAATAATACTCACTCCAGTGTTTACTAATTCACTTGGTGTTGGCCAGTTCTCCATATCACTGAAATCACTAGCCTAAGAAGTAACAAATAAGTGTTAGTTATGTCTGCAAATTAGTTTTAGAAATTTTAAGAAGAAAAACATTTTCTAAAAGTGAAAGGAGTTTTAATAATCATTTATATTCAGTTATATGAAGGCATCTGCCAAATTAATCCAAAAGTTTCTCCAAACAATGGAACTTTCTGAAATAAGAACGCCTTGATCTTACGATAAAGCTTTCACCACTATTTAATGACATTATTGAGTTATACATGGTAGCAAAGACATATATAGAGAGGTTTGGATAAAGGTTCTCCATAATATTAACTTTAAGCTAATGTCAATAATACAATTAGAAGAAAAATACACTTATAATAACCTAAGAGTTCTTAGCCACTATTTTCAAAAATCAATACAGTTAAGAACTATTTCCTATAGAGACATACCTTGCTGGATTTCTTTGTCTTGAGTTTTCCTGCTTTTATAATTTTGGGAGAACTGAACTCTAAAGAAAATATATAGAATTGTTTTTACAACTACTTCATCGAAAATATTACCAAAATAACTACTATGTCAATTCAGTAAATCAGTACAATCATCACTCCCAACAAAATCCAAAGTTCTGAGACTCAAATTCCTAGCAAAAAATCAACTCCACTTGACACACAGATTCAAATTTTTCTTCAAATCAAGAAGTAAGAAATACTCCAAGTTACAGCACCAAAAAAAAAAGTAAGAAATATTAACAGTATTAACAGTGTACTTACACTGAACAAACAGAACAATCCTGTCATCAACAGAATATAGGCTGGGCGAGGTGGCTCACATCTGTAATCCCAGCACTCTGAGAGGCCAAGGCGGGAGGATCACTTGAGGTCAGGAGTTCAAGACCAGCCTGGCCAAGATGGTGAAACCCCAACTCTACCAAAAATACAAAACTTAGCCAGGTGTGGTGGCACATGCCTGCTATCCCAGCTACTTGGGAGGCTGAGGCAGGAAAATCGCTTGAACCTGGGAGGTAGAGGTTGCAGTGAGCAGAGATCGTGCCACTGCACTCCAGCCTGAGCCACAGAGCAAGACTCTGTCTCAAAAAAAAGGATATAACATGAGAAAATTAGAAATATAAGGTTTTATTTTATTATTTTGAGGCAGTTTCTCGTTTCTCTTATACTGTTGATAAGAGTATGAGGTAGTATTTATTTCTTTCTTTTTAATTTTATATTTTTTTGAGACAGAGTCTTGCTCTGTCGCCCAGGCTGGAGTGCAGAGGTGTGATCTCAGCTCACTGCAACCTCCACCTCCCAGGTTCAAGCAATTCTCTGCCTCAACCTCCCAAGTAGCTGGGATTATAGGGACCGCCACCAAGCCCTAATTTTTTTGTATTTTTAGTAGAGACAGAGTTTCACCATCTTGGCCAGGCTGGTCTTGAAACTCCTGACCTCATGATCCACCTGCCTTGGTCTCCCAAAATGTTGGGATTACAATCGTGAGCCGAGACAGCGCCTCACTCTGTCACCCAGGCTGGAGTGCAGCGGCGCAATCTCGGCTCACTGCAACCTCTGCCTCCCAGGTTCAAGCAGTTCTCCCACCTCACCCTCCCAAGCAGCTGGGATTACAAGTGCATGCCACCACACCAGTCTAATTTTTTTTTATTTTTGTAAAGACAGGGTTTCACCATGTTGGCCAGACTCGTCTCAAACTCCTGACTTCAAGTAATGCGCCCACCTCAGCCTCCCAAAGTGCTGGGATTACAGGCATGAGCCACTGTGCCCAGCCAAGGTAGTGTATCTTTCAAGGGTAATCTTGAAAGATATACTAAAATTAATATAAACTTTTTTTTTTTTTTTATTGCATTTTAGGTTTTGGGGTACATGTGAAGAACATACAATATTGTTGCATAGGTACACACGTGGCAGTGTAATTTGTTGCCTTCCTCCCCTTCACCTATATCTGGCATTTCTCCCCATGCTATCTCCCCGCAACTCCCCACCCCCCACTGTCCCTCCCCCCCCAATATAAACTTTTAATAAAACAATTTCACTTCTGGGAAATTATCTGGGAATCAAGAAAAGGG
>PVKP010048136.1:0-14646 GCA_004027715.1 Plecturocebus donacophilus | reverse complement strand
CTGTGAGTTCATCACACTCATCCTCCGTCAAGCCTTGTTCTCTTGCTGATGAGGAGCTGCGATCCCCTGTAGGAGGAGAGGCATTCTGATTTCGGGTGTTCTCAGCCTTTTTGCACTGGTTTCTTCCCATTTTTGTGGATTTATCCACCTGTCATCTTTGTAATTGCCGACTTTCAGATTGGGTCTCTGAGTGGATGTCTGGCTTGTTGGTTATGAAGTTTTTTCTGTTTCTTAGTTTTCCTTGGAGGGCGCCCCTTCCCCACAGAGCTGGGCCTTCCCAGGTTCAGCTGTGCTTGCTCTCAGTCCTCAGGGCTTCCAATTGCTGTTCTCCTTGTGGGGATGGGACCAGCCGAGCCCGACTAAAAGGGCACCCAGTCCCGTACACTCCGCACCGAGAAGCGCTGCGCTGGCCAAAAGAGTCATGCTGGCTACCCGTGTGTGGCTCCTTCTCCAGGAATCTCCCAGTCTGTGGGCATCAAAAATTCGTCTGCAATTGCGGCATCCACTCGCTCTCTGCGCTTTCACTGGGAGCTACAATCCTGAGCTGCTGCTACATGGCCATCTTGGATCTCTCTCGTCTCCAGATTTTTTAATGATCGCCATTCTAACTGGCGTGAGATGATATCTCAGTGTGGTTTTGATTTGCATTTCTCTAATGACCAGTGATGATGAGCATTTTTTCATGTTTCTTGGCCTCTTGTATGTCTTCTTTTGAAAAGTTTCTGTTCATATCCTTTGCCCACTTTTGAATGGTGTTCTTTTTTCTTGTATATCTGTTTTAGTTCTTTGTAGATTCTGGATATTAGCTCTTTGTCTCTTGGGTAGATTGCAAGACTTTTTCCCATTCTGTTGGTTGCCGATTCGCTCTAGTGATGGTTTCTTTTGCTGTACAGAAGCTTTGGAGTTTAACTGGATCCCATTTGTCTATCTTGGCTTTTATTGCCATTGCTTTTGGTGTTTTAGTCATGAAGTCCTTGCCTATGTCTATGTCCTGGATGGGTTTGCCTACATTTTCTTCTAGTGTTTTTATGGTGTTAGGTTTTATGTTTAAATCTTTGAGGCATCTGGAGTTAATTTTAGTGTAAGGTGACAGGTAGGGGTCCAGTTTCTGCTTTCTGCACATTTCTAGCCAGTTTTCCCAACACCATTTATTAAACATGGAGTCCTTTCCCCATTGCTTGTTTTTGCCCGGTTTTTCAAAGATAAGATGGTTGTAGATGTGTGGTGTTTCTTCTAGGGTCTCTGTTCTGTTCCATTGGTCTATGTCTCTGTTTTGGTACCAGTACCATGCTGTTTTGATTACTGTACCCTTGTAGTATAGTTTGAAGTCTGGCAGTTTGATGCCTCTGGCTTTGTTCTTTTTGCTTAGGATTGTCTTGGTTAGGTAGGGTCTTTTGTGATTCCATATGAAGTTTAAAGTAGTTTTTTCCAGTTTTGTGAAGAAGGTCATTCGTAGCTTGATAGGGATAGCATTGAATGTATAGGTTACTTGGGGCAGTATGGCCATTTTCACGATATTGATTCTTCCTAACCATGAGCATGGAATGTTTCTCCATCTGTTTGTGTCCTCTCTTATTTCATTGAGCAGTGGTTTGTAGTTCTCCTTGAAGAGGTCCTTTCCATCCTTTGTTAGTTGTATTCCTAGGTATTTTATTCTCTTGGTAACAATTGTGAATGGGAGTTCGCTCTTGATTTGGCTTTCTGTTTGTCTGTTATTGTTATATAAGAATATTTTTGATTTCTGCACATTGATTTTGTATCCTGAGACTTTGCTGAAGTTGCTTATCAGTTTCAGGAGATTTTGGGCTGAGACGATGGGGTCTTCTAGATATACAGTCATGTCATCTGCAAATAGAGACAGTTTGATTTCCTTCTTTCCTAATTGAAAATCGTTTATTTCTTTTTCTTGCCTGATTGCTCTGGCTAGAACTTCCAATACTATGTTGAACAGAAGTGGTGAGAGAGGGCATCCTTGTCTAGTGCCTGATTTCAAAGGGAATTCTTCCAGCTTTTGCCAGTGTAGTGTGATATTGGCTGTAGGTTTGTCATATATAGCTTTTAGCATTTTATGATACGTTCCATCAATACCTAGTTTATTGAGAGTTTTTAGCATGAAGGGCTGTTGAATTTTATCGAAGGCCTTCTCTGCATCTATTGAGATAATCATATGGTTTTTGTCTTTGGTTCCATTTATGTGATGGATTACATTTATGGATTTGTGTATGTTGAACCAGCCTTGCATCCCCAGGATGAAGCCTACTTGGTCGTGAGGGATAAGCTTCTTGATGTGCTGTTGCAATCTGTTTGCCAGTATTTTATTGAAGATTTTTGCGTCGATGTTCATCATGGTTATTGGCCTGAAGTTTTCTTTTTTAAGTTGAGTCTCTGCCTGGTTTTGGTATCAGGATGATGTTGGTCTCATAAAATGAGTTAGGGAGGATTTCCTCCTTTCGTATTGTTTGAGAGTTTCAGAAGGAATGGAACCAGCTCCTCTGTACATCTGGTAGAATTAGGCTATGAACCCATCTGGACCTGAACTTTTTTTGGTTGGTAGACTATTGATTGCTGCCTCTACTTCAGCCCTTGTTATTGGTCTATTGAGGGTTTCAACTTCCTCCTGGTTTAATCTTGGTAGAGTACAGGTGTCTAGGAATTTATCCATTTCTTCCTGGTTTACTGATTTATATGAATAGAGCTGTTTGTAGTAATCTCTGATGGTAGTTTGTATTTCTGTGGGATCAGTGGTGATATCCCCTTTATCGTTTTTTAATTGCATCTATTTGATTCTTCTTCTCCCTTTTCTTTTTTTTAATCTTGCTAGCGGTCTGTCTATTATGTTGATCTTTTCAAAAAACCAGCTCCTGGATTTATTGATTTTTTTGAAGGATTTTTTGTGTGTCTATCTCCTTCAGTTCTGCTCTGATCTTAGTTATTTCTTGTCTTCTGCTAGCTTTTGAGTTTTTTTGATCTTCCTCCTCTAGTTCTTTCAATTTTGACGATAGGGTGTCGATTTTAGATCTTTCCTCTCTTCTCTGGTGGGCATTTATTGCTATAAATTTCCCTCTGGACATTGCTTTAAAGGTGTGCCAGAGATTCTGGTAAGTTGTGTCTTCAGTCTGCTTGGTTTCAAAGAACATCTTTATTTCTGCCTTCATTTCATTGTTTATCCAGTCGACACGCAGAAGCAAGTTGTTCAGTTTCCAAGTGGTTGTGCGGGTTTGCGTGTGTTTCTTGATCTTTAGTTCTAGTCTGATTACTCTGTGGTCTGATAGACTGTTATGATTTCTGTTCTTTTACATTTGCTGAGGAGTGATTTGCTTCCAATGATGTGGTCAACTTTAGAGTAAGTGCAATGTGGTGCTGAGAAAAATGTATATTCTGTGGATTTGGGGTGGAGCGTTCTGTTTGTGTCTATTAGGTCCGCTTGGTCTAGCTCTGCATTCAAGTCCTGGATATCCTTGTTAATTTTCTGTCTCATTGATCTGTCTAATATTGACAGTGGAGTGCTGAAGTCTCCCACTGTTACTGTGTAGGAGTGTAAATCTTCTTTTAGGTTGTTAAGAACTTACTTTAAGTGTCTGGGTACTACTGTTTTGGGGGCCTATATATTTAGGATAGTAGCTCTTCCTGTTGGATTGATCCTTTTACCATTATGTAATGCCCTTCTTTGTCTCTTTTGATTTTTGTTGGTTTGAAGTCCATTTTATCAGAGACTAGGATTGCAACCCCTGCTTTTTTTTTAATTCTCCATTTGCTTGGTAAATCTTCTTCCATTCCTTTCAGTCTGTATGTGTCTTTATGTGTGAAATGGGTTTCCTGAATACAGCACACCAATGGGTTCTGACTTTTTATCCAGTTTGCTAGTCTGTGTCTTTTGATTGGGGTGTCTAGACCATTTACATTCAATGTTAATATTGTTATGTGTGAATTTGATCCCACCATTTTGTTACTGGCTGGTTTTCTTTCCCATTAGTTGGCTCATTTTCTTCATTGCATTTTTGGTCTTTGCCAACTGGTTTGCTTTTGCTGTGTCTGGTACTTGTTACTTTCCATGCTTCGTGTTTCTTTCAGGAGCCCTTGTAGGGCAGATCTGGTGGAGACAAAATCTCTCAATAATTGCTTGTCTGTAAAGGATTTTATTTCTCCTTCACTTACAAAGCTTAGTTTGGCTGGATATGAGATTCTGGGTCGAAAGTTCTTTTCTTTAAGGATGTTGAATATTGGCCCCCACCTCTTCTGGCCTGTAGGGTTTCTGCCGAGAGATCTGCTGTGAATCTGATTGGCTTCCCTCTGTGGGTGACCTGACCTTTCTCTCTGACTGCCCTTAGCATTTTTTCCTTCATTTCAACCATGGTGAATCTGCCAATTATGTGCCTTGGGGTTGCTCTTCTTGAGGAATATCTTTGTGGAGTTCTCTGTATTTCTTGAATTTGAAATTTAGACTGCCTTGCTAGGCTTTTTAAGTTCTCCTGGGTAATCCTGCAGCATGTTTTCCAGCTTGGACTCATTCTCCCCATCATCTTCAGGTACACTGATCAAGCATAGATTAGGTCTTTTCACATAATCCCATATTTCTCGGAGGCTTTTTCATTTCTTTTTACTCTTTTTTCTCTTGTCTTGCCTTCTCTTTTTATTTAATTGAGTTGATCTTCAATCTGATATCCTTTCTTCTGCTTGATTGATTCAGCTATTAAAACTTGTGTTTGCTCCACGTAGTCCTCGTGCTGTGTTTTTCAACTCCATCAAGTTGTTTATGTTTTTATTTAAGCTGGTTATTGTAGTTAGCATTTCGTCTAACCTTTTTTCAGGGGTTTTGGTTTCTTTGCATTGAGTTAGAACGTGTTCCTTTAGCTCAGAAAAGTTTTTTTTTATCCATTTTCCGAAGCCTGTTTCTGTCAATTCGTCGCCTCCTCGGTCAAGTTGTGATCCTTTGTTGTTGAGAAGTTGTAATCCCTTGAAGGAGAAGAGTTGTTCTGGTCTTTGATGGTTTCATCTTTTTTGCGCTGGTTTTTTCCCCATCTTTGTGGATTTACCTGGCTGTTTTGTCAGGGAGCTGCTTGATGAGGTCGCTTGTCTGCCTGCGGAGGCGCTACTGGGTTTATAGGGACTCCTTCAGGTTACTAGGGTAGCTTCCTGTATGTTTTTTGTTTATACTGAGAGATTAGGCCCGCCTCTTCCGCTGACCTGTAGGCGCTGCTGTGTTGTCAAGAACGGTGTCCCTTTGCTACCTAGGCTTCCTGTGTTTTTTGTTAAAACATGTAGCGCAGTCTCGCCCCTCTAGTGGTGGGTTGTGCCCTTCCTCCAATGGGCTGGATCATTCAGGGTTCGTCTCAGACTGTGGCACTGGCTGTGCAACCCACTAGAGTCAGAGCTTCAGCCCTCTGGGGTTTATGGGGGAGGGTAGGGACCCACTCAGCAGCACCGGCTGTTTCCCCCTTTCAGCTTCCTCTCTCTCAGGTCATGGGGTAGGGACCCGCCCACCTGCTCTGGCTTACAGCTCCTCTCCCTTCGGGCGGGAGGAGGGGGCAATAGCTTAGTCTGCAGGCTCTTACTCAACTCCACGATTGTAATTCCCAGTGCTTGACTGGCAAAGATCCCCTGTTCTGTGTATTGCTGAGGCTTTGGGGGAAGTGCTGTATCTGGACCAGAGCACCAGAGGTGGAGCCTCCGACTCACCAGTCAGATACTTTCTGGGTGAAGCAGCACATCTCCCCGCTTCAGTCTGCCCTGAGTGGGCTTTGCTCACCATGGGACCAGATCCGTTGAAATGCACCTGGTACCTCGGTTGGAGCTAGGGGATCTCTGGATTTCTGTGTCTCTCTTGCTGGGTGTTGTGTGCTGGAGTTGTGTCTAATTGGCCATCTTGGATCTTCCCCTCTTTCAGTGTTATTTTTGACTGCTACTTTTTTATTTTAAAGTTAACAAATAATAATTGTAATAATTGTATATATTCATGGTGTTCAACTTGTTTTCTTTTCCTTCATTCATTCTCAAAATCTCAACTTCTGGCCACTCCAAATCACTTGGTCTTCCAAAGAGTTATGTTTTTTCCCCAATAACTTGCACATGTTCTTGCTGTGCTAACCCTGGGCCAATAAAAGTCTTTAAAACCCTGATCCAGTTTGAATCTTCTTTGAATCTTCTGGAAGTCCTCCTTCCAGGTAATTTGCTCCTTCTTTGTGCTCTGTTAGCACCATGCAATTGACGTTCCTTCTAACACTGACTATGACACATCCTAGTTAGATGTTAAAGTATCTGCCCTTCTCCCAGGCCAGCACTTCTTAATCTTTTTTCAGAACTCAGTTATTTGAGAGGAATAAATCACAGGTCTTTGAGCCCCAGTGACACACACAGGGACTAAAGAAGTTTGAAATATCTTTCTAGGCACTGGAAAATTCCACTGCTTCTAAGAATTATACCGCCAGATTATGAACTATTTCAGGGCAGAGGCCATGTCATACTGAATTTAATAGGCTCCCAATAATATTCGATGGATGCATTAGTTGCCAAATATAGTTTCCTTATTGATTATTTAGCAGAAATATTAAAAGAAGTTGACTGTTCTTCCAGAAAAATGAAATATCACAGAAATATCCTCATGCTCGTAAAAAACAAAAAGTATTGGTTGGAAATGTTGGATAATGAGGAGCATCCAAGAACAAGATGATTTTGAGGCAGTTTGAAGGGATCACAGAGGACAGCCTGTGCAAATATCCTTATAAAAGGCCAGTTTGGACGCGAACGTGTTTGCAGCACCCATCCTGCCACCTCCTACCCCCAGATCATGAGCCCAGCCTACAAATCGCTGATTTAACACAAAGCAAATGCTTGTGCCTGGAATGAAACAGCCGAAAAGAATTAATTTTCTCTCTGGTTTTAGAGAAAAAGTAAGCCCATATATTTTTACCTGCTGAAGTACAATTACATGTACTTTCCAGGCCTCTACAGAAGTAGTTTATTGAGGCTGCGGTATGATTAATAAATGGATAAACAAAGACACATGAAATTAAGTCTTCTGGTGAAAAAATGAGTCCTTTAGCATTTTAAGCTTGTAATTAGAAACAGGTAATTAGAATATATGCAAATACATAGCACAAACAGTCAAATATATGGGTTAATTTCCTGTTTTGTACCTTGTACCACGTGTCTTGTTGGGGGCCTGGTAGACCCTATGAAGTTCAGGGGTGTCTGCCAGGGAGTGGTTAGTAGGAAGCAGTGAATATGGGGATCAACAAGAAACAGATTCCATATATTTAAGAAAAATCTTAAGCAATCCAGGATAGGAGGCATATGGGCTCTTGGGGGTAAAAAAGGCTGTGTGTTTAGTCAGTGGCCTTTGTGCCAAGCTTGTGTTGGAGTTCTTCATCCTAAACAGATTTGAGGCCCATACTTCATCCAGAGCCTGATTATGCGATGAGCACACATGGTAATGGTTACCTTGCCATTAAGTTAACCCCATCTTACCCAGAGAATAACTTCAGGTTCTTTCCACAAATGTGTTCATAATACTGATAATTACCTTTTGTACATGATACTGCTTCCATTTGTCCAGCTCTTTTATCCTGTTGTTTTTTATCTTTTACTATGAAATGTTTCATATATTTTTAAAAGAAGGATGTAATAAATTTGTGAGTTATAAAGGATAATAATAAAATGAACACCTGTGGACCCGCCACCCAGCCTAAGGAATTGCTCATTACCCATAAGTTTGAGGCCCCCATGTGGGCCTCTCTGATCTTATTACTGTGCTTTCTCCCCATCCTTTACTTTGTGTTTACCCCCTGCGTTTCCTGAAAGCCTTTTTCACACTTTTATGTATCTCCAAAAGATATATTGTTTAGTTTTGCTTGATTTTAAACTTTATATAAATGGTGTATCATATGATTTATTCTATGAGAATTTTTGTGTGTTCTTACATAATTATCTGAAAGGATGAGTTATTTTGTCATTGTAGACATAGCTCTATCAAATCAAACTGTTCTACTGTTGCCAGTTAGAACTGAAATGCAGTATTTTCCTCCCTCTTTTCAGAATAGGCAAAGTTCTTTATCAAGTACTTTGTTTTGTTGCTGTTACCAAAGTATACTGTGGTTTCAGAATAAAAAATGCTTAATTGAATTGATGCTTCCTGGAACATTAAAAAGATAAAAGATTATTTTACTGTAAGTTAAAATTCCAAGCTGCCTTTTGGTTTTACTGGTATTAAAAATTTGGCTAGCACATATAAACACATGTACTTCAAAGAAGCTTCATTCTCAGGGCACCAGCAATATCGCTTATTTCCATTACATGGCACACACCACTGTGAGCACTTATGACTAGGCATTTCTGCTGGACTCACATGATCATAAAAATAACTGTCAAAAAGAAGGCAAGTTAGCTTTTAGGCTGGTAGTGGGAAAAGAAATATAGATGTTTGTCTGATGTTACTAACTTTATCTTGAAAATAGAATTAAAAGTTTGTTTTACGTGAGAGTCCGTTGTCATAGTTGGAAGCTCATTTCTTTAGTGCCTCAGCAATGTTTTGGAATTGTTACATCTTCACTATAGTGAAGATATCTCTTAAGAGATAAGATGCGTTTTAGTTCTTATTTAAGGATCAGATGGAAAGAAAAACATAAGTAACTTAGATAATAAGGCAGACATGATATTTAAACTTTTCAGCAATGAAGAGTACCATTAATCCGATGAAGTAATGCTCTGAGATTAATAGTTTCAGAATTAGTTTTGGTTTTATAATACAAAGATGTTGATTGCAAGTATCTATAATCTGCCACTTTGTTTATAACAGAACTTTTTTTTCCTTTAAATCATGAACATATCTCTATACATTGTATCACTAACATACTCTGAATATTAGAAATATTTTCATCTGTAATTTTCTTCTCCATCATGAGAAGTATAGTTCTAGCTATTACCTTACCAATAAGTATTATTTTTTGGCCCACAAAGTTTTCTATCTGAAATATAGAATACAGAAATTTATGAATAGATCTAGTGACTATGTAATTCTTATTACACTCAGGAAATTTTATAGTCAGTTTCATCTGCTCAAAGAGTAATAGAGTTTACCATGAAATAAATCCTTAAAAAGTATTTGTTGAATGAATAAAATCATGCTTCAGCAAAACTTGTTTTACTGAATGGTTTTCTGTTCACCAGAGAACTTCTCAGTCCCAATCAAGTGTCCCCTTGTTTCTGGCAGTTTTTAGTACAATGAAAGGATAAAACAGAAAGATAATTGAACTGTCCTCCAGGGCTTATGTTAGTTACTCTTTGACCCACATCCTCCTTTCAGTCAGCATCCTTCATTAGTTAGTCTTGAACAAATTTGAAAAAGCCTTGGAAAGAGGGAATGATTATTTTCTTGGCTTAGTGTAACCAGGATTCCATAGAACTCAATCCTCATTGCTCCAAAGACAGTTAAGTGGTGAAAGTTTTTCAGGGAAGCATGCCAAGTCAGTTTCTTCACGGCCATAATGGGACATGCATTATATGAGTCTTAGGGATTCCATGTCAGGACAGTCCAGCATCTTTTTTTTTTTTCCTAAAGATAAACTCCTTACTGGTTATAAAGACCCTGACAATCAAGGGGGGAAATCTACAGCGATAAGAGGAGGTGGTTCTATTTACAGTTCCTCATTTTTACAATTTAAAAAATGAATTTCTCTGTACTCAGTAAGGAGTAACTTAAATACTGTGCAGAATGTCCCAGGACATGCCATTTGACCTAAGGCTTAGGAGCGGCAGCTAACTTGGCAACTGCCCAAACCAAGACAGTTCTGATTTTAGAGTTTTGTTTTCCTTGCAAGCAAGTCTGGGATGTGAAGCAAAGCAGAGACGTTTTAAGTGGGTGCGGGAGCCAGTGCAGCTAGGGGTTAACAACAATTGGAGGACAATATATGTATATATGTTTTTAAAGAGGAGGAAAGTGGCTGATGACTTCTTTCTGGTCAGAAATAAGAATCCATTTGGATAGAAAAAACTTACTTGCAACCTGCTAAGGAAGCTGTTTTGTCTGACTTAATTAAACAGGATGATATGTGGATGATTTTGAAAGCGAAGTATCCTAGGGACAGCATCATGAGAGAGGTAGTTTGTAGCTCTTTAACCCATAAAGCTGGTGATTTAAATGCTACTAGGGGTCAAAACCATGCATTCAGGATTAAGGGAGGCTTTATATAGCAGAGCTCCACCAAGACCGAAGTAGAACCGCTGTTGGGCATATAAATTTAATTGTTGCAAATCCTTAAATACAGCTTTCTAAAAAGGCTAGCCTCTAAGTACAAATACATCCTGAAGGTCCTTATAATCCATCATTTTTGAAGCACACATGCAGCTCCCTATCTAACCCATTCTCTGATGTTGGAACAGGATCCATAGTGTGTACCTTTTTTCACATTGCATTTGTATGTCATGATGTGTGAAGAAGCCACTTGATGGAGAAGAATTCTGCCAAATCTCTGTGTCCATGTTTCACATGTTAAACCTCCTCAGAACTTATTTTAGTGTGTCATTAATGTTTTCTGATGAGAATCTTTTCATGGTCTGGGCATCTCTAGTAGTCCCACAAATCTCTGGGCTTTGGCCTTCTAAAGAACATAAGCATTTTTCAATCAGTAGTTGAGGTTATAAAGTTACTAGTCACTACCAAAGGAAAATGGTCATTACTCAAAGACTAGAAGCTTCTCTAGATGGAAATAAGCTTGACCTTGACCACACTGAGACTGTTACAGCCAGCGCTTTCACAGGCTCCGATATGTCACTTAAGGCCACTCATTTATCCTGCATATTGCCTGAGTTCCTGGTCTCCTACATGTAATACTTACACCTGGAAAAATTCCAGTGCTATGAGGTAGCATTTCCCAGGCTTGCTGTATTTTAGAATTATCTTTTCATACTGTTATCATAAACTTCAATTTTTAGTATATGGAAGAATTTCAGATTAAGTACTCAAAAATCAGGAGACACATTATAGATTTCTAGGTATCACTGATGGTAAATGCTATTCTCTTAATTTTAAATTTTTCTATGTAACCGTATTTGAGGAAACTTTGTACTACCCTTTCCTTAGTTTTAATTATAGATTAGGACTAATATTAAAACATTTTAAAAGCTTTTTTTGTGAGGTAAACCTCACTCACAAATGTCTCTACTTATTTTTAAAAATGTATGATTTTGAAATTTTTGGGTTTTTTTTGTGATTTTGAAATTTTTAAATTTCTGATGGAACAGCAGCTTGGGGAAGTTGTCAGGTACAGTGTGTGTTTGTTTGGCTCTGTTTGTTTTGATTGCTCTTTGAACATAGCAGATTTTGCCTTAAGTGTATGTGTTCAGTGTAAATGGAAGTAGGGGCTTCCTCATGCTCCATCCTAAGATGTGCTTATGTTTTAGATAATCATGAGAACGAGAAACAAATTGGAAGATTTAGACTAGTTTCACATCATGATAATACATTCTAATGAAGGACTATTAAAAATATATGGTAAGATCCAAATATCTTAACCTAAACAAGAAAGAAATTATCTTCAAAGATATTGTAGATTAACAGGGTAACTGATTTTGGAGGCATTAAAAAAATAGGAAATATATGAAAACAGGATCAAATTCAGAAGTTTCAGAGGTGGTGAAAAATAGGTTGCTGTTCATTCAAGTTCCTTACTCAACTAGTTCCCTCTCCAGGAGCAACCATTGCTGCCAGTTCCTAAGATATTCTTCCAGAGAGTCCCTATGTACTTACAAGCATGTTCATACATGATCCTCTTTTATTTCACAAAAATGGCAGCACCATCTCTACACATTATTCTCTACCTTACCATTTTTTAGCCAACTGTCTTGTAGATTAGTGTTTTTACAAACTGCAGTGTGTCACATTAATGAGTTCTAAATCATGAATCACAAGTAGAATTTTTAAAATGCCATAAGTAGACTATAAAGAACCCAGTAGAAGAGATCAATACATTGCAAGTAGAAGAGCAAATATTATTTTGTGAAATTTTAGTTATAAATAGATGTGTGTACTAAATGACAATGTGTGGGATTTTTGTTGTTGTTTGTTTTGATTTGGTTTTGGATTTTACTGTGGTTTGTGGTCAAAAAGTTTGAAAAACAGGTTAGTTGTTCCAAAGCATTCATGTAGAACTTCCTCATTTGTTTTTAATTGTTACGTAGTATTTCATTGTATAGAGTAGCATAGTTATACATATGCCCAATAGGCAATTAATTGGTTTCTAATTTCTTGCTAATTAAAGCTACTTTGATGAAGATTCTTATAAATATGGTATTTTATACATATAAGGGCATATCTGTGGAATAAATGTCTAGAAATAGAATTACTAGGTCAAAGGGTGTGTAATTTTGATAAATACAGTCAATACTCATTATTCCTGGATTCTGTATTTGTTAATTTGCCTACTTGCTAACATTTATTTGTAATCCCCAAATCAGCATTTCAGCACTCTCATAGTCACTTGTGGACGTGCATGAAATGGTGAACATTTTGAGTCACCTGATGTGCACATTCCCAGCTGAGGTGAACAAGATGATGCTCTGCCTTCCTGTTTCAGCTATCATACTACAAACGTATCCATTTTGTGGTCTATTTTGTGCCATGTTTTCCACATTTTTGCACTTTTTAATGATGATTTTGCGATTTAAAATTGCGCCATAGTGCTGAAGTGCTGTCTGGTGTTCCAAAGTGCAAGAAGATGGTAGTGTCTTGTGGGGAAAAATGTGCATTTTGGATAAGCTTCTTATAGGCAGAAATTGTAGTGCTGTTAGCAGTGAATTCATGTGAAATAAATATACGATATACTCAGATAAAAGTAGAAGAAACTCACTGATCTGTATGTGAGGCTGCTCCAGAAGGTGCTAAATTAACATCTATATATGCAGTGATGGAAAAGCAGCTAAATTAATGGATTCATAGAATGATGAGCAGTTACAAAAAGCATAGAGGACAGCCTTGTTGTGAAACTTGAAAGCCAAAGAAATTTATAGGCATGTTACCTAGCATCAGGAAAATGTTAAACCCTTCTTGGCTAGTGTTTTATTATAAAGAAATACTGCATATAAGGAATTGTAAATGAATAAGTAAATAAATATTTTTAAAAGATTAAACAGAAACACATATAAAATAAGGTTATTTGTTGATACGTTATTAAATTGTTTTGACCAGAGATGTGCAGGAACCTAGCCTTGTATTTTCCCTACCAGTAATGGCTCATTATTTGCTAATTCAGTGTTCATCAACATTATAGAACATAATTACCACAGATTCAGAGAATGTTCTTCCAGATGGCCATACTCCCACCATTGTTATATGAATCTGCCCTTTTCTCCACTCCCAGCTAACACAAATGTTGTTTCAAACTTTTTGATATCTGAAACCTGATAGTCTGATAATAGTCTGAAACCTGATAATGGTATCTTGTGATTTTAATTTGCATTTATTTTAGTATAATGTAGATTATCTTTTCATATATTTTAGAGCCATTTATATTCTCTTTTGTTCATATCCTTTCTGCATTTTCTTTGGGTA
The DNA here is from genome assembly GCA_004027715.1 of Plecturocebus donacophilus. Lineage (NCBI taxonomy): Eukaryota > Metazoa > Chordata > Mammalia > Primates > Pitheciidae > Plecturocebus > Plecturocebus donacophilus. Next base: position 1,106 of record PVKP010048136.1, on the reverse strand, counting down.
TTTGTCTGTTATTGATTTATATCGGATCTTCATATATTAAGAAAATTAGTCTTTTATGTGACAAATTGCAAATATTTCCCCAAATTTGTCATTCATCTCGACTTCCATTTTTCTCCACATGGCAAAAACACACACTGTAATCATGCCAGGTGAGGTGGATCATGCCTGTAATCCCAGCAATTTGAAAGGCCAAGGTGGGCGGATCACCTGGGGTCAAGAGTTCAAAACCAGCCTGGCTGACATGGTGAAACCCTGTCTCTTCTAAAAATACATAAACTACCCAGGCACGAGAATCGAGAATTACATGAACCTAAGAAGTGGAGATTGTAGTGAGCTGAGATTGTGCCACTGCATGCCAGCCTCGGTGACAAAGTGATACTCTTCCTCAAAAAAAGAAAAAGAAAAAAAAACACTATAAATGTTTTAAAACTATGTTAAATATATTGATCTTGGACATCTTTTATGGTCTCTGGGTTTCGTTATGGTTTAAAAGCTTTCCTTAAGAGAGATTTAAAATGTTGTAAGAGTTGTGTTTGGTGTTAGATGTTTTGTGTCTTTTGGTGTTTGTAAGGAATTTAGTCTTGTTGATGTGTAACAAGTATAAATCCTTATCTATACTGAATAGATTTCAGAGTAATAGAACAATTAAATATCACAGGCTTTGTGATCCCAGAGTCCACCTTGAAATCCAATCTGTGCACCTAATAAAATGACTGAAGCCATAGTCCTTCCCTTCTCTCATCCTCAGGTTCCCCATCTATGCTTTGCTGAGTTCTGCTATGAAAGACAATGCCTGGCACATGATAAATCCTCAACATTAGCTCCTCCCTGTCTTACTTCCTTGAGGTCTTCTACTAAGAAATAATTTTTTTTTTTTTTAGAAAGAGAAAAGAAAAAAGAAAGAAAGAGCAAAAGAAAGAAAAAAAAAAGAATGAAAGAGAGAAAGAAAGAGGAAGAGAAAGAAGGAGAGAGAACAGGATTCTTGTTTTATTGCCCAGGCTAGAATGCAGTCTAAAAATGGGTATTAAAAACCTCTTTTATGCCAATAATTGTGCTTAACAATGGAGACAGGAAGGAATAGGGGATGAAAATAACAAACAAGCAGC
>PVKP010048135.1:0-14659 GCA_004027715.1 Plecturocebus donacophilus | reverse complement strand
ATTGCAACAGCACATCAAAAAGCATATCCACCATGATCAAGTAGGATTCATCCTGGGGATGCAAGGCTGGTTCAACATACTCACATCTATAAACGTAATTCACCACATAAACAGAACCAAAGACAAAAACCACATGATTATCTCAATTGATGCAGAAAAGGCCTTCAACAAAATTCAACAGCCCTTTATGATAAAAACCCTCAATAAACTAGGTATTGAAAGAACATATCTCAAAACAATAAAAGCTACTTATGACAAACCTACAGCCAATATCATACTGAATGGGCAAAAACTGGAAGCATTCCCTTTGAAATTTGGCAGTAGACAAGGATGCCCTCTCTCACCACTCCTATTCAATATAGTACTGGAAGTTCTAGCCAGAGCAGTCAGGCAAGAAAAAGAAATAAAGGGTATTCAATTAGGAAAGGAGGAAGTCAAATTGTCTCTATTTGCAGAGGACATGATTGTAGATTTAGAAGACCCCACCATTTCAGCCGCAAATCTCCTGAAACTGATAAGCAACTTCAGCAAAGTCTCAGGATACAAAATCAATGTGCAGAAACACAAGCATTTCTGTACACCAATAACAGACTAACAGAGAGCCAAATCATGAGTGAACTCCCATTCACAATTGCTACAAATAGAATAAAATACCTAGGAATACAACTGACAAAGGATGTAAAGGACCTCTTCAAGAAGAGCTACAAACCACTGCTCAAGGAAATAATAGAGGACACAAACAGATGGAGAAACATTCCATGTTCATGGTTAGGAAGAATCAGTATTGTGAAAATGGCCATACTGCTCAAAAGTAATTTACAGATTCAACGCTATCCCCATCAAGCTACCAATGACCTTCACAGAACTGGAAAAAAAGCCATCTTAAACTTCATATGGAACCAAAAGAGAGCCTACATAGCCAAGACAATCCTAAACAAAAAGAACAAAGCCAGGGCATCATGCTACCTGATTTCAAACTATACTACAAGGCTACAGTAATCAAAACAGCATGGTACTGGTACCAAAACAGAGATATAGACCAATGGAACAGAAAGAGGCCTTGGAGGCAATGCCACCCATCTACAACCATCTGATCTTTGACAAACCTGTCAAAAACAAGCACTGGGGAAAGGTTTCCTTGTTTAATAAATGATGTTGGGATAACTGGTTAGCCATGTGCAGAAAGAAGAAACTGGACCCCTTCCTGACATCTTACACTCAAATTAACTCCAGATGGATTAAAGACTTAAACATAAGACCTAACACCATAAAAACCCTAGAAGAAAACCTAGGCAAAACCATTCAGGACATAGGCATAGGCAAGGACTCCATGACGAAAACACCAAAAGCATTGGCAGCAAAAGCCAAAATAGACAAACGGGATCTAATTAAACACCAGAGCTTCTGTACAGCAAAAGAAGCAATCGTTAGAGTGAACCAGCAACCAACAGAATGGGAAAAATTTTTGCAATCTACCCATCTGACAAAGGGCTAATATCCAGAATCTATAAAAAACTAAAACAGATTTACAAGAAAAAATAAACCCATCCAAAAGTGGGCAAAGGATATAAACAGACACTTTTCAAAAGAAGACATATATGAGGCCAACAAACAGATGAAAAAAATTCATCATCCCTGGTCATAAGAGAAATGCAAATCAAAACCACATTGAGATACCACCTAACCCCAGTTAGAATGACGATCATTAAAAAGTCTGGAGACAACAGATGCTGGAGAGGATGTGAAGAAACAGCAACACTTTTACACTGCTGGTGGGAGTGTAAACTAGTTCAACCATTGTGGAAGACAGTGTGGCACTTCCTCAAGGACCTAGAAATAGAAATTCCATTTGACCCAACAGTCCCATTACTGGGGATATACCCAAAGGATTATAAATCGTTCTATTATAAAGACACATGCACACGTTTATTCCTAGCAGCATTGTTTACAATAGCAAAGACTTGGAACCAACCCAAATACCCACTGATGATAGACTGGACAAGCAAAATGTGGCACATAATACACCATGGAATACTATGCAGCCATATAAAATGATGAGTTTGTGTCCTTTGTAGGAATATGGATGAATCTGGAAACCATCATTCTCAGCAAACTGACACAAGAACAGAAAATCAAACACCACATGTTCTCATTCATAGGCGGGTGTTGAACAATGAGAACACATGGACACAGGGAGGGATGCATCACACACTAGGGTCTGTTGTGGGGGCAAGGGAAGGACAGTGAGGGAGTGGGGAGGTCAGGGAGGGATAACATGGAGAGAAATGCCAGATGTGGGTGATCAGGGGATGGAGGCAGCAAACCACATTGCCATGTGTGTACCTATGCAACAATTCTGCATGATCTGCACATGTTACCCCAGAACCTAAAGTACAATTAAAAAAAAAAATTACCAACAACAAAAAAAGTTCAGGACCAGACGAATTCACAGCTGAATTCTACCAGACATTTAAAGTCCTACTGACACTATTCCACAAGATAGAGCTTTTTGGATCAGACTACATCAGACTTCAAATAAAATCTACATTCTTACTGTGGCCTACAATCCCCTGCCTATCTTTCCAACCTAATCTGAACCCTTCTGACTTCACCAAGCATACTCCACACTGGCTTTTTTTTTTTGAGACAGAGTCTCATTCTGTGACCCAGGCTAAAGTACAATGGCTTGATCTTGGCTCACTGCAACCTCCACCTCTGGGGCTCCAGGGATTTTCATGCCTGAGCCTCCCTAGTATTTGGGATTGCAGGTGCATGCCACTATGCCCAGCTAATTTTTGTAGTTTTAGTAAAGATGGGGTTTCATCATGTTGGCCAGGCTGGTCTGGAACTCCTTATCTCAAGTGATCTGCTCACTTTGGCCTCCCAAAGTTCTAGGATTACACTTGGTAAGGCACCACGCCCATTCCACCCACTGGCTTTCTGCAGACACCAGCTCTTGCCATGTGGGAGCTCAGAATGCTCCTCTCCTACTTTCCACATGGATGGACTCTTCTCAACCTTTAGGTCTCAATAAGTGTCATCTCCTTATAGAAGCCTTCCTTGATGCCCTCTCTAAAATATTTTCTTTACCCACTTCCTTCTTCTGTTACTATTTATCAACAGGATTTTTATTGTACTCGTCAGGAATTGTAATACACGTTATCTATTTTTTCACTTGTTTATAGATGTTACTGAGGTGGCTCATGCCTGTAATCCCAGCACTTTGGGAGGCCAAAGCTAGCAGATCACCAGAGGTTGGGAGTGCAAGAGCAGCCTGATCAACGTGGAGAAACCCTGTCTCTACTAAAAATACAAAATTAGCCGGAATTGGTGGCGCATGCCTGTAATCCCAGCTGCTCGGGAAGCTGAGGCCTAAGAATCACTTGAATCTGATTGCTCTGGCTAGGACTTCCAGTACTATGTTCAAGACAAGTAGTAAGAACGGGCACCCTTGTCTTGTTCCAGTTCTCAGAGGGAATGCTTTCAACTTTTCGTCAATGTTATGTTGGCTGTGGGTTTGTCATAGACGGGCTTTAATTACATTGAGGTATGTCCCTTGTATGCTGATCTTGCTGAGTTTTAATCATAAAGGAATGCTGGATTTTGTCGAATGCTTTTTCTGCATCTATTAAGATGACCATGTGATTTTTGTTTTTAATTCTGTTTATGTGGTACATCACATTTATTGACTTGTGGATGTTAAACCATCCCTGCATCCCTGGTATGAAACCCACTTGATAATGGTAGATTATCTTTTCAATATATTGTTGGATTTGGTTAGGTAGTATTTTGTTAAGGATTTTTGCATACTTGTTTCATCAGGGATATTGGTCTGTAGTTTTCTTTTTTGGTTATACCCTTTCCTGGTTTTAGTATAAGGGTGATACTGGCTTCATAGAATGATTTAGGGAAGATTCCCTCTTTCCTCCTATCCTATTTTCTGTGATAAACACAATGTAAGTTCTATATTCTTAGCAATTTTTAAGTATACAATATTATTAACTACAGGCACTATGCTGTACTATGTATCTCTAGGATTTAAGTATCTTGTATAACTGAAACTTTGTGCCCTTTGACTAATATCTCCTGGTTTTGTCCTTCCTCCAATTCCTGGAAATTGATATTCTCTTCTCTGCTTCTCTAAGTTTGATGATTTTGGTTTGATAACAAGTGCTATCATGCAGCATTTGTTCTTCTGTGTCTGGCTTATTTCACTTAGCATAATGTCATCCAGGTTCATCCATACTGTCACCAATGGCAGTACTTGACTCTTTTGTAAGACTGAATAATACTCCATTGTGTGCATATAACACATTTTCTTTATTCATCCATCAATAGATATTTAGGTTTCTTCCATGTCTTGGCTATTGTGGATAATGCAATGAGCATGGGAGTGCAGCTGTCTCTTCAAGAGCCTGATTTCAATTCCTCTGTATAATTCTTAACAGAAATAGAATATCAAGAACATTCTTAAAATGCTACAATAATCATGATATAGACAAGAACAGATATGTCTTAGTCTTAGGGTCATAATCTAATTATATATACCTTCCTTGAAGAAATAAAAATAAAAACAGGAGTCCATGTAGACCACTTAATAGCATGAAAGTTCCCAGCAGATGCCCTTCCCCAGGAGTGAGGGTATATGGCATTGGTTATCATTTGTTGAGCCCTTACTACATGCCCTACCCTGAGCTCATAAGCCCTTTATATTTAGTTAATTCTCATAACTCTATGAGGTACCTGCTATTATCATTGCTATTTTATAAGAAGAAACTAACGCTTAGAAAAGTAATTTTTTCGAGGCCACAAGGCTTTAAGGGCACAGCCAGTGTTGAAACCCTTGTCAAGTTTAACTCCAGAGTCCATGCTTTAAACCCCTCTGCTGCCATGCCAGGTTCCAGGCTGAGTACCTCACATACAAAATACAATTTCATCCTTATAACAACATGTGAGGTAAACATTGGTCTCTATAGACAAAGAAAAATTATCCAAGACAGGCTAAGTTGCCCAAAACTTAAGTTACACAAAGCTAATTAAGTGGTGAAGCTCAAATTCAAACACAAGTCTATTCAAAAGCCCACAGTCTAAATTAACACTAACCAATGGAAATACAATGCAAGCCACAAGTGTGTGTCTCATGTAATTTAGCAGCCACAAAAAAAGTAAATAGAAACAAATAAAATTTAATATTTTAACCTAATAATTGAATGTAATATATCTAAAACATTATTTCAACATGTAATCAACACACAAAATCACTAGTGAGATGTTTTACATTCTTTATTTCATACTAGATGTGAAATCTGATATGAATTTCACACCTAGTATACCTCTCAATTCAGAGAAGCCATAGCTCAGTTGCTTAGTCGTTATAACCATACTGAACAGCACAGGTAAACCATGAAGTTATACTACACCACATGAATATCCTGTACTAGCTTAAACAAATATAGACATTGATCTCAGACATAGATTTGTAATGGATCAACTATACACATACTAGACAACAAAATAATGAAGTAAAAAATGTGAACATAGGCATGTGTGTACATGCAAAAGTATGAGATAGGGAGGTGGGGAACAGGTAGCCCCTATCAGAAAATGAGGGGATGCTGGGGACACTATTACAGTGAGGGCTGAAAACGCATTAAGTTCATCAAGATGCAGCCTTAGAAGGCTGAACTTGGCAGTCTCAGCCTGGGAGCCCTACTCTTGGCTTCACAGCTGATCAACCTTGGGCAAGTCAAGAACTCCATGCCTCAGTTTCCTCACCTGAAAAATGAAGCTTGACCACCTATACCAGAGAGATACTATGAAGATCAAATCAGAATATAGACACATGCATTTGTGTGTGTGTGTGCGCACACACACACACTCTTGTGAATGGGTAGGCAGTGTTCAAAAACTAATACTATTATCAGTAAAAGGAATAGCAGGGTAAACAGACAACCCAAGAGTGAGGGAAAATATTCCCAAAATATGCGTCTGTCAAATGACTAATATCCAGAATCTACAAGAACTCAAATCAGCAAGAAAAAAAAATAATCCTATCAAAAAGTGGGCTAAGGACATGAATAGAGACAATTTTCAAAAGAGAATATATAAATGGCCAACAGATATATGAAAAAATATACAAATGGCCAGTAAACACATAAAAAAATGAAAACATATGAAAAAATAATCCTATCCAAGAGCGGGCTAAGGACATGAATAGACACCTCTCAAAAGAGAATATACAAATGACCAACAGATATATGAAAAAATATACAAATGGCCAATACACATAAAAAATGAAAACATATGAAAAAATAATCCTATCCAAGAGTGGGCTAAGGACATGAATAGACAACTCTCAAAAGAGAATATACAAATGGCCAACAAACATACAAAAAAATGCTCAACATCACAAATTATCAGGGAAATGCAAATCAAAACCGCCACATGATGCCACCTTACTCCTGCAAGAATGGCCATAAATTAAAACTTAAAAAATAACAGATGTTGGCATGGATATGGTGAAAAGGGAACACTTTTACACCATCGGTATGAATGTTAACTATGGAAAAGAGTATGGAGATTCCTTAAAGAAATAAAACAAGATCTACCATTTGATCCAGCAATCCCACTCCTGGGTATCTACCCAGAGGAAACTAAGTTACTGTACAAAAAAGACACTTGCACATACATGTTTACAGCAGCATAACTCACAATTGCAAAACTATGGAACCAGCCCAAATGCCCATCAATCAACAAATGGGTGATACACACAACCCATAGACTACTACTCAGCCATAAAAAGGAACCAAATAATAGCATTTGCACATTGGGCTGCACATTGGACTGCACATTGGGCACAGTGTACACTGCTCAGGTAATGGGTGCACCAAAACTTCAGAAATCACCACTAAAGAACTTATCCATGAAACCAAACATCACCTGTTCCTCAAAAACTATTGAAATAAAAAAATAATAGTTTTGTGCAAATAAAGAAAAGCATTAGTTCAGGAGATTCTGGATGAGAATCAGTAAGTTTCAAGTCGAAAACTGGGGTGGTCCAGAAAGTTCTAGGCTTCCTCAAGGATCAGAGACCAAGAACAGCAGAACTGAAATAGACTAAGAAGAAAGGGAGACTGATAAAGTATATTTATTTGAAGAAGAAGAAAAAAGACAAAGTAGCCTCACAGACTCCATCAATTCCATAAAACCTAAAGTCTAATAAAAACAACCACTGACTGAAGATCTGATGGAGAGCTGAACATAAAAATGTACCCACAAGGAACCCACAGTCTTGAACAGAAGAGACGTGTAAACAAATTCTTAAAATATGATGCATATAATGCAACTAGTGGTAAGAAATGTATATGTAAAAGTACTCTAACAGCAAAGGAAAAGAGACAACAAACTGACTTAAGTGGTCAGAAAAGGCTTAGATTTTAAAGTGATTGTCAAGGTCTCCACTAAAGGATGAGACACAAGGCAGACAACGCTCATGTATGTCTGGCGTTTTAAGCAGACCAACTGTGTGTGTGAAAGCTCATATGTATAAAGGAAGGCAGTACAAGAGCTTACTTGGGAGGAATCTGGTGTGGCTGAAACAGGGATTTTTTTTTTTTTGGTTTGTTGTTGTCTTTGTGTTTTGGGGGACTAGAGAGGGCAATACTGGGTGATAAAGCTGAATTAAGGGAGGGCTGGATTTCATGTGCCCTTGATGCATAGCTAAGAACTTTTAAGTAAGATGGGTTCATAGTCAAAGTGCTCTTGATGAAAGTAACTGGGCAGCAGTGTGGAGGATGGCCTGGAAGGGGCCAGTATGGAGGCAGGGAGGCCTGCTACAAGGCCACTGCAGGATTCTAGAGAGAAAAGACGCAGGCTTGAACTGGGGAATAACACTAGACAAAGTTGTGAACAAACTCAGTCTTCCTGAGAGCTTGAAGACCTGGCCAATTCACTATGCCCAGAATGGGCCCTAACAAGGGTCAGCAGTACTAGCAGCCTCAAGATCCCCATCTCGCAGGAGTACCAGCTGTCATCTCCCTGGATGGTGGCAGTAGAAGAAACCAGAGTTAAACACAGAGAACTTTCTCTTTGAGACTGATCCCAGGGTACTTACCACTTACCATCAAATTGGCTTCACTGGTCATTTAAGGACACAAGTAGAGCACCTTCCATTAACACCACCGTCACCAGCATCTGCAAGTGCCTGAACATCTCCCTCTGAGGGTGATAAGAAACCTTGGTCCTCCAAACCCTTACTCTTCACACAACTATCCCAGCACCTACATGTGTGTTTCTTTCCATTCCATAGAGTTCTAAACAGCTTCTCTGTCTTGAAATGACTTGAGTTTTTATGACTATAAAGTGAGTACAAACTCAGCCCACACATTCTAAGAAAAAGGGAGGGCTTGATGCTAACAAGGTTGGGGTGGCGCTCTAGTCACAAAATAAAGCCTGATGTGGGGTTTCAGACATCCCCAGCTAAACAACAGCTTAATTCCCGTCATAAATACCCTTCTTCATAAACTAGGCAGGTGCTATTTTTAGGATTTTTTCCATGATGTACTTGTTCTTTAATGGAAGAGGTAAGGGCAGCAGGAAGCAATTAAAAGTATTAACCATACACTTTATGCTACAGTCTGGGACCAACCCACATGATACCATCACAAATATAATCCCGTGTTGAAATGCAGCAATCTTGGTTTCTTCCTATTTTATTGAGAAATACTTCAGCTGTATTTTTCTAACTTTTAAACTTGAAATCTTCAGTTGTATTTTTTTATTTCAATATGATTAAGAATCAGTGGTGAGGCTGAGTCACAGAAACGTTGCCATCATAATTAAGTCAGTCACAAATAGTTTTCCATTATCCATGATTAAGATAGAAAGGGGTTAATGTGAAAGGTAACTGACATTTACTGAGGTACCTACCAAGTATCGGCACTAAACCAAATGCTTGCTTCGTTATCTCATTCATTCATTCAATGAACATTTATCAAGCACTTACTATGTGTCAACATTGTGTTCAATGGGAGATAAAACAGTAAAGAAGAGAGACACTAATTCTTTTTTGAGACAGAGTCTTGCTCTGTCACCCCAGCTGGAGTGCAGTGGCACAATCTTGGCTCAATGCAACCTCCGCCTCCTGGGTTCAATCAATTCTCATGCCTCAGTCTCCCGAGTAGCTGGGACTACAGCTGGCTATATTTGTATTTTTAATTGAGATAGGATTTCACCATTTTGGCCAGGCTGGTCTCGAACTCACGACCTCAGGTGATCTGCCCACCTTGGCCTCCCAAAGTGCTGGGATTACAGGCATAAGCCACCACACCTGGCTGAGAGACACTAATTCTGCCTGTGTGGGCCTTTCATCTACTGGAGGAGGCAAACTGGAAACCAAAGCATTCCCAGCATGGTGAATGCTCAACGTAGAAACTGCAAATGGCACAGACAGCTTCTGAGAGGAAGCCTACCTGGAGAGTGGGGCAGGGGCAGTTGGAGGCCTCAAAGAGGAGGTGTGAGACTTGAAGAGTGAGTAGGAAGTAGCCCAGCCAACAGATGGAGCAAAAGCTTCCAGGCAAGTGGAGGGCATGCCCCAAGGCCCAGGGGCAAGAGAGGGAGTTTGACAGGCATTAAGTGCCACCTGGCTGATGCTGAGGTCAAAGACGGGCGCAGCTAGATGAGGCTGGAGAGGCGAGTTTGGTCTTGTAAGTCACCATGTAAAATTTAAATTTATCCAAAGAGGCAACAAAAAGACATTAAAGGATTTTTAAGCAGGGAGTAATAAAATCAGAGTTGTCTTTAAAAGCATCACAAATCCTCACGATGATCTTTTAGGGTAAGTAATATTATCTTTATTTCATGGGAATGAGGAAAGATTAGTGAGGCTAAGTAACTTTTAAAAAGTCACACAGCTGGAATGTAGTGGAGTTTTGGAGGAGGATTCGGGTCAGTCTGACTCTAAATCTCTTTCTCTTTGCACTACGTCATCCTGTCTCTAAAGAAAGAAAAAGAAAAAAATTGCAGACAATCCCTAAACCTGATTTCAGCTAATCATTTATTACTTTTCACCAAAAATCAAATGCAGAGTTGATCCCTGGCATCATTGAACAGTTGAGTTCTCCCTTGCCTAAGTAAATAAAGTTTATTAAAACATAATAAATACATACACAAAACAGCCCTCCTAGAGAAAAAGCAGAGAATACCCTTCCACAAAATCCCAGCCTCAGAGAAGAGAGGGCTGATCAGATGGAATTCCAGGGCCTCCAGGTGCAGAGGGAGCAAGGAGGCACAGGCCAGCCTTTAGGGCTGGAAGGCAACAGGAAGGCCATTACTGGTTCGGCCACTACCCAAGCTCCTTTTCAACACACCATGAAGTGGTCATCCAAGATGCCTCCAGTAACAGCATACTTACTGCCTACAGTCATAGCCATATTGCCCACATTGAGACCATTGAGAGTATTTTAAAAGACTCTTTATGAGAGGCAACATAGCTCAAAACTCAGCTGCTTACAATAGACGTTCCTGTTGCCAGAGTGACTTTCTTCTCCAAAACAACAGATCCACATTTCCGCGTTATCACTTTCCCCCTAGTCTGAGGAGCCAGATGAAGCTAACACCCAAAAATCTAAAGAGCAGAATAGAAAATCTCAATTTTAGACATTGAGAAACAAGGGAGCTTGTTTCTAGAAAAAGGGGTAACATTTTTTGCTCATGGAAATCCTAGCTGCTTCCACCAGTGCTACTGGATTTGGGACCAGAAAACTAAGGGTTTGGGCATGGCCTCAACTCTACTGCAGCAGCAGACAGGTCACTCATCACCAGAAAAATGTGTATAGCAAGGCTGACTGTGCATGTGTTCAATAAAGTTCATCACAACTTTAATTCTCTGTATCTGTCCAGCTGCCTGTAGAAGTCGCTGGCTCAGGGCATTCTCTTGCTCCTCATCTACATCCTATCGACAGATAGCTGAAAGCTGTACTCTCATGCACATAAGATGCTGGAGGAAGGCATCCTCCAGATTCACCAGGCCAAATCCTTGGCTCATTCTTAAAAAAAAAAAAAAACAACCTTCCTTTGAATTTTTATTTATATGTTAAAATTTCAGATTGAATAAAACATTTATAGTATTGCATATTACTAATGGTGAGGGGAGAAAGAAAATGACTCTTATGATGAGATTGGCAGTGCAAACTGGTGTAACCTTGTTTTTTCAACTTCAGTGCTTTCTACCCAGTTTAAAATGCTCACATCCTCCCTCCTTACTTTCACTTCTAGCAATCTATCCTATTCATAAGAGCATGAGTGTTTACAGAGTTATCAGTCAACAGAGTAAACTAAGTAAATGCAAGTAAACTATCCATTTCTACCAAACACATTGAAACATAACAGGAACACCAATGCAGCCAATAAGAGCTGAAATCAAACAGATGAAGAGTTTTTCAGAAGCAGGGGAGACAGGAATGCTTTCAGAAGCACTATAGGAGACAGGAAGGGAGGCCACAAGCTCCCCTGGAGTGACAAAGGGCTGCCGTGACGAAGAAACACAAAACAGGAAATCTCTACTCCACATCTCAAAGATATGAAAAGGAAAGTGATCATCTCTCTAGAATTCTAGATTGAAAAAAATGGTTATCTGTAAAAAATCAGACCCCAAATCTGTGCCGTGCATGGGTATGGAGTCAGAATTTACACTATTCACACAGGAACTCCAAGGCTAAAACTCTTATGGAAAAGTTGGTCTGAACCAGGCGAAACCATAGTATGTAACATTGGTAAACTCAACTTCACCACCCAATCAAATGCCTCATCAAATGGGGACCCAATGAACTCCCACCAAAAAACTCCAGTTGCAGATAAGTTTCCCAAAAGAAGAAATTAAACACTGAGAGGGGATTTAAGGTGTGCCTAAATTCTAAAGCGATAAAAAAGCAGCAATGTTAGTACACATGAATAAGACATTATTTTTGAAGAATAAGAAGATTTCAAAAAGAACTAAATAGAATTTCTAGAAATAAAAAGATAGAAATTTGCCCATATGCTGTGGCTCGCACCCATAATCCCAGCACTTTGGGAGGCCAAGGCGGGCAGATCACCTGAGGTCAGGAGTTTGAGACCAGCCTGGCCAACATGGTGAAATCCTATCTCTACTAAAAACAAACAAACAAAAAAAAAACAACAAAAAAAATTAGCTGGGCATGGTGGTGCACACCTGTAATTACACCTGTAATCCCTCCAAGCACACCTGTAAGCTACTCAGGAGGCCAAGGCAAAAGAATTTCTTGAACCTGGGAGCCAGAGGTTGCAGTGAACCAAGATGGTGTCACTGCCATCTAGACAGGATGACAAAATGAGACTTCATCTCAAAAAAAAAAAAAAAAAAAAAAAAAAAAAAAAAAAAAAAAAAAAAAAAAAAAAAAAAAAAAAAAAAAAAAAAAAAAAAAAAAAAAAAAAAAAAAAAAAAAAAAAAAAAAAAAAAAAAAAAAAAAAAAAAAGAGACATTTAAAATAAAACAAACATGTCAATGAATATATGAATCTAAAATTATTCAGTTAAGCAATGATTTCAGAGAGAGGGAACAATAATGACATATGTAGACATGAAAAGACAAATAAATGATTATTCTCAGACTCTCTGTGAAAGAGCTACTCAAGGATATACTTCAGCAAGAAGGAAACTAAAAGTTGTGAACCACAAAATCTATGATAACCAAAGAAAATGGTAAAATATATATTGATAAATCCAATTAGGTATTAATGATAGACCAGAAAAATAATGGCCAATGAGGAAGTTAAAAATAAGGAAAAACTAAAATGCTAGATAACAGTATGTATGAGAGTACTTTAGAGTTAAAATATTCTGAGGTCCTTGTTTTGTTCCAGAAGCAGTTAAAGTTACTAGCTTCAAATGAGTATATGCTGTTAAAAAATATATACATGTAATCTATAAAAGAAAAAAACTAGAGTGTATACCTTTGAAACCAAGAGAAAAAAAATAACATTGGAAATCAAGGAAAGAGGGAGGGAGATAAAAAGGGAGAAAGGGAGGGATGGAGAAAATGGAGGGGATAAAGCAGACAGTAAACAGAAAACACTAAATTAAATACCAGAATAATACCAGACATATTCCAAACATATCAATACGAATAAGAAACATAAAAAGACTAGATTGGAAAGCACATCAAGACAGTGGAATGGAAGCCTCCACAAGAACACCAAATTGAACAACTATCCACACACAAAAAAGCACCTTCACAAGAGCCAAAAAAAATCAAGTTGGCCATCACAGTACCTGGCTTTATATAAAGAGGCACTGAAGAGGGTAGAAAAGACAGCCATAAATTGCTTGTAACACAGCTCCCCTATCCCCAGCAGTGGCCACATGACACAGAGAGAGAATCTGTGCACTTAGGAGATGGAGAGCACAGTGATTGTGGGACTTTGCATTGGAACACAGTGCCACCCTGCCACAGTGGAAAGTAACATGGGGCAGAGTTCAGCTGGTACCCACGGAGGGAGCACTCAGACCAGCTCTAACCAGAGGCAAATCATCCATCCCAGTGGTCAGAACCTAAGTTCTGAAAATCCGTGCCACTGCAGGTCAAAGTGCTCTGTGATGCTAAAGGAAAGGAAGTCTAGACTACAAGGACTACAAGTCCTGGGCAAGTCCTGGTGCTGCGCTGGACTCAGATAGTGAGTGTGGGGTGCATGTGACCTAGCAAGATGCCAGCTGGGAGTGTTTGCATGTGACCTAGTAAGATGCCAAGGGAGTGTTTGCATCACTCCTCCCCCAACCCCAGACAATGCAGCTCACAGCTCCAGGAGAGACTCCTTCCCTCTGCTTGAGGAGAGGGAAGAGTAAAAATGACTTCATCTTGCAACTAGGATACCAGCTCAGCTGCAGTGGGATAGGGCACCAGGCAGAGTTGTGAGGCCCCCCATTCTGGGCTCTAGGTCCTGGACAACACTTCTAGACACACCATGGGCCAGAAGGGAACCTGATGTCTTGAACAGAAAGACCCAGTCCGGGCAGGTTTCACTACCTGCTGACTGCAGAGGCACTGGGCCCTGGAGAATCCAGAATGGTAGCCAGGCAGTGCTCATCACAGGCCTTGGGTGAGACTCAGAGCCATGCTGGCTTCCGGTGTGACCCAGCATATACCCAACTGTGGTGGCTACGGGGACAGTCTCCTTTTGCTTGAGGAAAGGAGAGGGAAGATGAAAGGAGACTTCATCTTGCAGTTTGGGTACCAGCTCAGCTACACTGGGGTACATCACCAAGAGGGTTCCTGGGATCCCTGATTCATGGCTTTGGACCCTGGACCTGCTGTGAGCCAGAGGGAAGTCCAGTGCCCTGAAGGAAGAAACTCAGATGGACAGTATTCACCATAAGTTGACTAAAGAGCCCTTGGGACTTGAGTGAACATCAGCAGTAGCCGGGCAGTACTTGCCAAGGGACCTAGGATAGTGGTGGCTACAAGCCTTGAGAAAAAGGAAGAGTGAGAATGACTTTGTTTCATGGCTTAGATGCCAGGTCATCTACAATAGAATAGAGCACCAGGTAGATACCTAAGGTTCATGACTCCAGGCCCTGGCTCCTGGACAATATCTCTGGACCCAGCCAAGGATGGAGAAAACTCACTGCCCTGAAGAGAAGGAAACAA
>PVKP010048134.1:0-14660 GCA_004027715.1 Plecturocebus donacophilus | reverse complement strand
TTAGGGGATCTGCCTGCCGTGGCCTCCCAAAATGCTGGGATTACAGGTGTGAGCCACCTCTCCCAGCCCCCTTAGATTATCTAGGATAAATTTCCTTCATTAAGGTAAACTACTTATAGGCTTTAATCCCATCAACAAGGTATCTTCTGCAGTAGCACGTGGACTCATATTTGACTGAATGACTGAGGACAGTAGTCTAGCCAAGCTGACACAAGAAACTGACCATTGCAACCAGAGATGTAATAAATAACTCAGCGGGCCGGGCGCAAGGTGGCTCATGCTTGTAATCCCGGCACTTTGAGAGGCCCAGGTGGGTGGATCATTTGAGGTCAGGAGTTTGAGACCAGCCTGGTCAACATGGTGGTCACAATGGGGACTCTGTGAGGCTCTAGGTCTATCCTTAGTGGATCTAATTTTCCTTCCCTGGTTCTACCTGGGTGTAGAACTCTTCTCCTCCTCTCTCTTGTAAGCCCAACTTGGTGCTGGAGGGAAGAGGCTGTTCTGGAGCATTTGCTTCTCTGCACGGAGTCATGCTACTGTCTTCTCTGATTTGCTCAAGGGTGAATCGAGTGGGCAGGGTGGTGTCTGGTGCACACAGGCACCATGCAGAAGTCTCCAGTGGCCCCTGCATGCCCACTCTGCCTCTGTGTATCTTCTCCGAGCCCAGGAGGCTGCCCTGTGTGCTCTTCATCTGCCTGCCTCCCTGATCTCTGGTTCATGGGAGATCACTGCAGGAGATGGGGCAGGTGCCAGAGAATGACCAGCTGTCCTGCATCTGGCCTCGACCTGTCCACACCTGCAGAGCTCTCTGTGCCTCTTCCCATAACTCTCTGCAAGCAGCCTTCTCACGGGCTCCAGACTAGACTTAGACACAGCACCCATTTCAGTCCAGACTCCCTGGATGCCTCCTCAGGGTCCCCAGTGCCTTCCTTTCCTGTGGCTGTTATGACAAAGTACTACGAACTGAGTGGTTTAAAACGAGGGAAATGTAGCTGGGCGCAGTGGCTCACGCCTATAATCCCAGCACTTTGGGAGGCCGAGGTGGGCAGATCACCTGAGGTCAGGAGTTCGAGACCAGCCTGGCCAAAATGGTGAAACCCTGTCTCTACTAAAAATACAAAATTAGCCAGGTGTGGTGGCACATACCTGTAGTCCCAGCTACTTGGGAGACTGAGGCAAGAGAATCGCTTGTGCCCGTGAGGCAGAGGTTGCAGTGAGCCGAGATGGTGCCACTGCCCTCCAGCCTGGGCAACAGAGCCACCTCAAAACACAACAAGAAGGGAAACGTATTGTCTCCCAGTTTACCAGGCTGGAAATCTGAAATCAAGGCATGGGCATGGCCTCACCCTCCAAGGTTCTAGGGAAGGATCCTTCCTGGCTTCTTCCAGCTTCTGATAGCACAGGGCCTTCCTGGGCTTGAGGCTGCAGCAGCTCTGTCTCTGCCTTTGTCTCCATAGAGCTGGCTTCCCTTGTGTGTCTCCTCTTCTTATAAAGACACCACAGGACCGGGTGCAGTGGCTCACACCTGTAATCCAAGCACTTTGGAAGGCCGAGGCAGGTAGATCAGGAGGTCAGGAGATCAAGACCAGCTTGCCCAACATGGTGAAACCCTGTCTCTACTAAATACAAAAATTAGCCGGGCGTGGTGGTGTGCACCTGTATTCCCAGCTACTGGGGAGGCTGAGGCAGGAGAATCACTTTAATCTGGGAGGCAGAGGTTGCAGTGAGCCAATATCATGCCACTGCATTCCAGCCTGGGCAACAGAGCAGACTCTGTCTCAAAAAACTAAAACAAAAACAAGAAAATAGCCAGGTGCAGTGGCTCGCGTCTGTAATCCCAACACTTTGGGAGGCTGAGGCGGAAGGACTGCTTGAAGCCAGGTGTTTGAGACCAGCTTGGGCAACAAAGCAAGACCCCTGTGTCTCCAAAAAAACAAAAACATTAGCCAGGTGGAGTGAGGTGTGCCTGTAGCTGTAGCTACATGGGAGGCCGAGGTGGGAGGATGGCTTGAGCCCAGGAGTTTGAGGCTGCAGTGAGCCATGATCACACCACTGCACTCTAGCTTCGGGGACAGAGCAAAATCCTATCAGGAAAAAAAAGAGAGAGAAACACAAAACTTGACAACCACTATTTATCTCTCTCTCGCTCTCTCCTGTCTCACTTTCCAGGTGTAAAACAGCCTCCACCCCCAGCCCTGTCGTCATCCTCCTGAGTACCAGGGACACCATCCCTGTTGCTCTCTGAACTGCTGTGCACTTTGTCAGAGATCAATCCCTTTATTTTATTTATTTATTTATTTATTGAGACGGAGTCTCACTCTGTCACCCAGGCTGGAGTGCAGTGGCGTGATCTTGGCTCACTGCAACTTCTGCCACCCGGGTTCAAGCAATTCTCCTGTCTCAGCCTCTCGAGAAGCTGGAACTATAGGCACACACCACCACCATGCCCGGCTAAATTTTATTATTTTGTAGAGACCAGGTTTCACGATGTTGGCCAGGCTGGTCTCGAACTCCTGACCTCAAGTGATCTGTCCACCTTGGCTTCCCAAAGTGCTGGATTACAGGCATGAAGCCACTGTGCCCAGGCAGTCTGTTTATTAAACTGGCCTCCATTACATGTATGAGTGGCCATGTGCTTCCTGCCTGGGGCAGCCCCTTGGTATGAATTCAAAAGGGGCACCCGTTCCTCCAGGCGGATGGAGCAGCAGGTGGAAAGAGGCCTGTTGTCACCTACCCTCAGGCTGGGCTGGGTGTCCTTGTACTGGACTCCTTCTGCCCTACAGCAACACCACAGCTCTGGGCTTGGGGCTTTTTCTTCTTCTTTTTTGTTTTTTCCAGATTTAACTTGGGAGTCTCTGTTGGGAAGGGCTGCTTTTTTTTTTTTTTTGAGACCGAATCTTTCTCTGTCACCCAGGCTAGAGTGCAGTGGTGAGATCTTGGCTCACTGTAAGCTCTGCCTCCGGGGTTCAAGCAATTTTCATGCTTCAGCCTCCTGAGTAGCTGGGATTACGGGTGTGCGCCACCATGCCCAGCTAAGTTTTGTATTTTTAGTAGAAAGGAGATTTCACCGTGTTGGCCAGGCTGGTCTTGGAACTCCTGAATTCAAGTGGTCCTCCTGCCTTAGCCTCTCAAAGTGCTAGGATTACAGGTGTGAACCATTGCACCTGGCCCAGAGCTGCATTTTTGGGAAAGGACCTTGTGAGCAGAGGTCTTTAACTGGGATCTTTAGTCCTCAGTGTAACCACAGAAAACCAAAGAGCCCATGGCTGGATTTCAGAGGATTGCTTGTACCCAGGAGGCGGAGGTTGCAGTGAGCCAAAATCACACCATTGCACTCCAGCCTGGGCAACAAGAGAGAAACTGTGTCTCAAAAAAACCACAAAAACCCCAGCCTCTCCTCTCGGTGTCCATTCCTGTACTCTGCCTTGCTTCCCTATAAAGGGAAGAACTTGACATTATGTATTTATGGGTTGGCAGTGTTCTCCCTCCTCCAATAGCATGACAGCTCCATGGGGGCAGGGACCTTGTCTGTTTTGCTTACCACTGTACCCTCAAAGCCTAGAATAGTGCCTTGCCCAAAGTAGGTGCTCAATAAACATTTGCTCAATAAACATTTGTGGAAGAATAAGGTAGAAGAAACCCTGATGTTATATGTAACGTTTCATGCATGTGTGCATTTCCCTGGGGTGGAGACCATACTTTTCTTTTTTCTATTGTATTATATTATGTGTTAAATTAATTAATTTATTTTTTGAGATGGAGTCTTGCTCTGTTGCCCAGGCTGGAGTACAGTGGCTCGATCTTGGCTCACTGCAACCTCCACCTCCCAGGTTCAAGCAATTCTGCCTCAGTGGCCCGAGTAGCTGGGATTACAGGTGCCTGCCACCATGCCTGGCTTATTTTTATATTTTTAGTAGAGATGGGGTTTCACCATGTTGTTCAGGATGGTCTCAAATTCCTGACCTCATGATCCACCCTTCTCAGCCTGCAAAAGTGCTGGGATTACAGACACGTGCCACTGCTCTTGGCCTAGTTTTTGTATTTTTAGTAGAGACGGGGTGACCAAGTAGCTGGGACAACAGGTGCGAGCCACCACACCGGGCTGATGTTTGTATTTTTAATAGAGACGAGGTGACTAAGTAGCTGGGATTACAGGCATACACCACCACGCCTGGCTAATTTTTGTATTTTTAGTAGAGATGGGGTTTCACCATGTTAGCCAGGCTGGTCTCAAACTCCTGACCTCAGGTTATCTGCTCACCTTGGCCTCCCAAAGTGCTGAGGTTACAGGTGTGAGCCACTGTGCCCAGCCTATTTTTAATTTTTAGAAACAGGGTGTCACTTTGTCACCCTGACTGGAGTGCAGCATCAGGGTCATATCTCACTGCAGCCTCTAACTCCTGGGCTCAAGTAATCTTCCCACCTCAGCTTCATGAGTAGCTGGGACTACAGGCCGGTTCTAGCATGCCTATTTTTTTGTAGAAACTGGGTCTCACGATGTTGCCCAGGCTGGTCTCAAATTCTTGGCCTCAAGTGATTCTCCCACCTCTGCCTCTCTGAGTTTTGGGATTACAGGCGTGAGCCACTCAGGAGGGCAGGGACCACAGTTTTCAGTGCCTCTCCAGTGGGGTCTGGGAGCTCCAAGTGTTTTTGGTTTGTTTTGTTTTGAGACACAGTTTTGCTCCTGTTGCCCAAGCTGGAGTGCAATCGTGTGATCTCGGCTCCCCGCAACCTCCCCCTCATGGGTTTAAGTGATTCTCCTGCCTCAGCCTCCTGAGCAGCTGGGACTACAGGCATGTGCCACCAGGCCGGGCTAATTTTTTGTATTTTTAGTAGAGATAGGGTTTCACCGTGTTAGCCAGGATGGTCTCTATCTCCTGACTTCAGGTGATCCACCTGCCTCAGCCTCCCAAAGTGCTGGGATTACAGGTGTGAGCCACCTCTTTGGGCTCAAAGTTTAAGAACTACCAAAAAGCCAGTCCTGAAAGACCCCTCGGGCTCACAGGGCCAGAGAAACCTGGACAGGACATGAAAAGGGGATGGAGGTCAAGGTGGAGGCAGGGAAGGACTCTGAGAGCCAGTTCACAGGTTGGCGGATGTATGGGGGGCGGGCTGGGAGGGAAACCCAAGGCCCCTTCCTGTCCTGCCTCCAGCTTCCCCTGTGTTGGGTTGCGCAGCCGCTGAGGTCAAAGCCATATGACAGGATGGGAACAAAGGCTGGGCGCAGTGGGTCACACTGTAATTAATCTCAGCACTTTTGGAGGCCGAGGCAGGCAGATCACCTTAGGTCAAGAGTTGAGACCAGTCTGCCAACCTGGCTAAACCCTATCTCTAATAAAAAAAAAAAAAAAAAAAAATATATATATATATATATATATATATATATATATATAAATTTAGCCAGGCATGGTGAGGCATTCTGGAAGTTGAGGTAGGAGAATCGCTTGAACCTGGGAGGCAGAGGTTGCAGTGAGCCAAGATGGTGCCACTGCACTCCAGCCTGGGTGAGAGAGTGACACTCCATCTAAAAACAAATAACAATAACAACAACAAAAAACAAAAGGCCAGGCACGGTGGTTCATGCCTGTAATCCCAGCCCTTTGAGAGCCCAAGGCAGGCGGATCACCTGAGGTCAGGAGTTCGAGTCCAGCCTGGCCAAAATGGTGAAACCCTGTCTCTGCTAAAAAATACAAAAAAAGCTTGCTGGGCACGGTGGCACGCACCTGTAATCCCAGCTACTTGGGAGACTGAGGCAGGAGAATCACTTGAACCTGGGGGTGGAGGTTGCAGTGAGCCAAGACCCGCCAATTGCACTCCAGCCTGGGCGACAGAGCAAAACTCTATCTCAGACAAAAACCAAAAAACCCCCAAATTACCAGGTATGGTGGTGCACACCTATAGTCCCAGCTACTTGTCACCCCGTCTCTACTAAAAATACATAATTAGTCGTGTGTGGTGGTGTGTGGCTGTAGTTCCAGCTACTCGGGAGGCTGAGGCAGGAAATCGCTTGAACCCGGGGGGTGGAGATCGGAGTGAACCGAGATTGCGCCATTGCACTCCAGCCTGAGCAACAGAGCGAAACTCTGCCGAAACGAAAACAAAAAACAAAACAAAACAAAAAACCAACAAAACCCCAAAATTATCCGGGTGGCGAGCACCTGTAGTCCCAGCTACAGCTATTTGGGAGGCTGAGGCAAGAGAATCACTTGAACCCGGGCAGCGAGCTGAGATGGCGCCACCGCACTCCAGCCGAGGCGACATCGCAAGACTCTGTCTCACAAACAAACCGAAGACAGATAGAACCATTTCAAAGGCGACCGTAAAAACGTTTTATTCACCAGAGCTCAATACTCAGGGTCTGAGCCAAAAAACTGAACAACTTAAAATCTGACGGGGGGGCCCTTCTTTTTTTTGCCCCTAAAATAAAATCTAGGCCATTGCCATTCCCATCCAGGTACTCAAACTCCTTTCTTATCGGAGCTTCCTCGACTTAAAAGTTGGAGGATAAAACACGCAGGAGGAAAAAAAAAATGTCCTTTAGACAACTATCATGATTTGCGAGGGTGGACCGTAGGTGGCGGAGAGATGTGTGGCTCGCTGGGGGAAAGGACCCGTCGGTGATCTGGGGATGGGGGCAGGTACCGAGCGCAATGGGCTGAACAAGGGAAAGAGCAACCAGGGAGCATTGAAACGGGTCAGCTCACCCCACTGCTCTCCATCCGCAGGTGAGCCTTCGAAGACATAGTGCCCTCCAGGGACACGGGGCCGTCCAGCGTCCCACTGAGGTCCTGATGGATGGATGCTGAGGGCAGGGAAGGAATGCACCGGTGAGGTCCACGATGACACCGTGGTTCTACAGGAGGCGGAAGGTGGAGAAGACTGGTCTTAAGTCGACATCCCGTCTTGAAGTTCTTGGGTGGGCACTTCTGAGCCAGCCTTGTTCAGTGTCCCCCGAGGGCTGGCTTGGAACAGCACCAAGGAATCCTGGAGGTTCGAAGATCCAAGAACTCCAGGAGGAACGCAGGTGCAGGGCTCCTGTGACCAGGAGGCCCCACGAGGACAAAAGATCCACAAACCGAGGCCCAGAGGGCGCTGCAGGGCTCTGCAGGCCGGGCTCCCGCCACACCAAGGACCCTCGGACGCCCACAGGCCAGAGCTCCGAGGGCTGACAGGTCCAAGGGGGCGAGGCTGGCCTGGCTCCCAGCAGCCTCCCCTGTTTCACGATCCAGCAGGGTGGAGTTCTGGGGGCCAGAAATTCCAAAGGGCTGGGTGACTGGAGGAGAGAGTGGAGGGACTTGGGTGGGATGGACCAGGAGGGTGAGGGGTGCGGGTGCTGGGCATCTCACGGTCCTCAGCGCTTGACCCTGCGTCCAGCTGAGTTGCGCCCACTGCGGCGGTACAGGGACTGCTGGCCACCATTGAGCGGGCAGTACTTGAGCGTGTGGGCCTGGCCGCCGGTGGCCCCACACACGGGACACACGTAGTGCCTCAGGATGGGACACACCACCACGCCGTCCGGTGTCTTCAGCTGGTGTGAGGAGTAGACGTTGCGGGACTCCCCGTTGTGCTTGCAGAAGTTACACAGGGTGCCCAGGCCCCCGGGGGCCTCCGGCCCTCCCAGCCCCTGATCCTGCCCCAGCGGGGGCTCGGGACTTGGCTCCTCAATCTCTTGGGTCTCCAGCTTTTGCCCCCGACTCTCAATCAGCGCCCATACCAACTGGCTCAGGTTGAAGTAGTCCTTCCACATGTCGAAGGGTGGCAGCTGCATGGCACAAGCAGGGGTGGTGGACACTGGAGAGGGGCTGGGGCTGCAAGCCTGTGGGCAAGGGCAAGAGCAGCAGGCGTTTCCCGGAGTAGAAAGGAGCTGCACCCCCTTTTATAATCCCCAGAAACTCTTCTAAGCAAAGGTGGAGCTTAGGATTTAAAGGGGCCACTCACACCCATAACCCCCATCTGACTTTAGTAGTTCATGGAGATCTGGAAGGAGGTCATTTCCCTGGTCTCTGGTCCCTGCTCTGCTGCCAAGGTGGTCTGTGTCCTCTGAGAAGACACTTCCACTCTCTGTGCCTCAGTTTCCCTATCTGTTCAAAGAAAGTCCATGTTTGCAAATATCCCCTAGCCCTAGGCTGGAGTGGCTGCACCCTTCGTAGACTTCAAAGGGATTTCTAATCATCATAACAGCCAGGTTGGGTGCAGTGGCTCACACCTGTAATCCTGGCAGTTTGGGAGGCCAAGGCAGGAAGATGGCTTGAGCCCAGAACCTTTAGGCCAGCGTGGGCAAAATAGCAAGACCTTCTGTACAAAAAATAAAAAGACAAAAATAATAATAACATGATCTAATTTATTTTATTTATTTGAGACACTGTCTCACTCTGTCGTCCAGGCTGGAGTGCAATGGCGCAATCTTGACTCACTGTAACCTCCACCTCCCGGTTGAAGTAGTTCTCCTGCCTCAGCCTACAGAGTAGCTGGGATTACAGGTGCCGGCCACCAAGCCCAGCTATTTTTTTTTTTTTTTAAATTTTTAGTAGAGACGAGGATTCACCATATTGGCCAGGCTGGTCTCGAACTCCTGACCTCAGTTGATCCACCTGCCTCAGCCTCCCAAAGTGTGGGATTACAGGCGTGAGCCACTGCTCCTGGCCTATTATTTTCATTTTACAGAGAAAGATAGGAAGTTTTGAGAGGTTAAGGAATGTATCCAAGGTGACACAGCAGGGAAATGGCAGAGCTGGGTTTCATACTCACTCTGGAAACTGGGAATTGATGTTACAAGTGGCAGAGGAACTTGATATGGGACAGTCTCACTTAGAATGCCCCCTGTTGGGCTGGGCATGGTGGATCACATCTGTAATCCTAATACTTTGGGAGGCTAAGGCTAGAGAATCACTTGAAGACAGGAGTTTCAGACCAGCCTGGGTAACACAGTGAGATCCTGTCTCTACATATAATAAAAAAAATTAGCTGGGCATCGTGGCATGTGCCTGTAATCCCAGCTCCTGAGGAGGCTAAGGCAGGAGGTCGAAGCTTCAGTCAGCCATGATTGTGCCACTGCATTCCAGCCTGGGCTACAGAGTGGACCCTGTCTCTATTTTTTTTTTTTTTTTTTTAAGATGGAGTCTTGCTCTGTCACTCAGGCTGTAGTGCAGTAGCACGATCTTGGCTTAGTGCAATCTCTGCCTCCTGGCTTCAAGTGATTCTCCTGCCTCAGGCTCCCGAGTAACTGGGATTACAGGTGCACACCACCACACCTGGCTAAGTTTTTGTGTTAATAGAGACTAGGTTTGGCCATGTTGACCAGGCTGGTCTCAAACTCTTGACCGCAGGTGATCCACCTGCCTCGGCCTCCCAAAATGCTGAGATTACAGGCATGAACCACCATGCCCAGCCCACCACGTCTCTTAAAAAAAAAAAAAAAGCCCTCCCTTGGTCCCATCTATTGTCTTAAATCCTTCCTGGCCTTTGGAACCAGCAAAAGCCTTGTCTCCAGCCCACTCTACCTACAGGGATTCTTCTTCCACCCACGGTCTCCATGGGTCACCTTGATATCCAACATACAGTCTTTGAGGATCTATGCTGGGTGCTGGAAATTTAGCAGTGACCAAGGCTACCTTGTGTCTGCTTCATGAGCGAGTTCAGGAGGAGAGCAGCCAATAAACGAGAAAACACTAGACTGCAAAGACCTGCTGACCTGTGAACCAGGAGTTCTGAGAGTGGCTGGGCTCGGGGATGGGACTTGGAAGCTGAGACCACAAAGAAGAATCTTCCAGGAAGAGAAACACAAGATATGGAGACTGTGGCTGGGCGCAGTGACTCGTACCTGTAATCCCACCACTTTGAGGGACTGAGGCAGGTGGATCACCTGAGGTCAGGAGTTTGAGACCAACCTGGCCAACATGGTGAGACCCCATCTCTACTAAAAATGCAAAAATTAGCTGGGCATGGTGGCGGGTGCCTGTAGTCCCAGCTACTCAGGAGGCTGAGGTAGGAGAATCGCTTGAACCCAGGAGGCAGAGGTTGCAGTGAGCTGATATTGCACTGCTGCACTCCAGCCTGAGTGACAGACCGAGACTCTGTCTCAAAAAAAAAAAAAAGAAAAAAAAGGTGATCCTGAAATTTGAGAACAGCATGGAGGCTGGAGTGACTAGAATGGAGGGAAGATCCCAAGATGAAGCCAGCATGGTTTGCAGGGGCTGGACACCCTCAGGTTCTGCACATCTCCCTTAAGGCATGTTTTGGAATTGGTGGGGATGTTTTGAGTTTGTCACACTGATTGGGGGTGTGGCTGGATTCAGTGGATGGGGACAAGGGATGGCAGATATCCCAGTAGTTCACACCACCAAGAACTGTTCTGGACCCACTTAACTTTCTACTGTCCCACTGAACAGCCATCTAGGTAGAAAAACCCATTTATAATTATCCACATTCAGAACCTGGCTATGTCATATATATGTATGTTTTATACATAAGCACTAAGTGCTTTTTTTTTTTTTTAAATGGAGTCTTGCTCTGTCACCAGGCTGTGGTGCAGTGGCATGATCTCGGCTTACTGCAACCCCTGCCTCCGGGGTTCAAGCGATTCTCCTGCCTCAGCCTCCAGAGAAGCTGGGACTACAGGCATGTGCCACTACGCCCAGCTAATTTTTGTATTTTTAGTAGAGACGAGGTTTCACCATGTTGATCAGGCTGGTCTCAAACTGCTGACCTCGTGATCCGCCTGCCTCAGGCTCCCAAAGTGCTGGTATTACAGGCATGAGCCACCACACCGGGCCAGCACTAAGTGCTTTTTGCAATATTCTAACATAACACTAATTTTTCCTGGAATGCAACCACTATGTTCATTCTG
The DNA here is from genome assembly GCA_004027715.1 of Plecturocebus donacophilus. NCBI lineage: Eukaryota > Metazoa > Chordata > Mammalia > Primates > Pitheciidae > Plecturocebus > Plecturocebus donacophilus. The sequence continues at coordinate 3,814 of PVKP010048134.1, read as the reverse complement.
GCCTTCAAGCTCTTGGTTTTTCTGAGAACTTTATTCAGTTATTCACCAATTCTAGAAGCCAACACACTCAAGGCAATGCTGCTTGTGATATCTGTCCCCAAACAACATACCATTTGTTTATATCTCATTCATGGTGAATCTACACAGAGAGGCTAGTGTCTGCCCGCTCAGATGATTTTTAGAGTGTCCACGCCTGAGATTTATACACTTAAATAGACATTATTTTATAATAAATTACTGTCTTTTTATTTTCCATTTGTATTTTAGTTAGGACACGGTGTCCATTTTTGAAAATAAAATGTGTGGCTGGACACGGTAGCTCACGCCTATAATCCCAGCACTCTGGGAGGCTGAGGCAGGAGGATCACTTGAGATCAGGAGTTCGAGACCAGGCTGGCCAACATGGAAAACCCCATCTCTACCAAAAATTCAAAAAGTAGCCAGACGTGGTGGCGTGCACCTGCAATCCCAGCTACTTGGGAGGCTGAGGCAGGAGAATTGCTTGAATTCAGGAAGTGGAGGTTGCAGTGAGCTGAGATAGCACCACTGCACTCCAGTCTGGGTGACACAGCAAGACTCCATCTCAGGAGAAAATAAAAAATAAAAAATAAAAATAAATAAAATGTATATGTTGGTGGGCTATATTACCTATGAGTTTTATTTTCAAGATCCTAAAGGAGCATTTCAAAATGTTATCTATAGTGTTGGGGGTCCTCTCTTGGCCCCATCCATTGTCCCAAATTCTCATGCCTGTAATCCCAGCACTTTGGGAGTATGAGGCAGGAGGATCACTTGAGCCCAGGAGGTTGAGACCAGCCTGGGTAGTATAGTGAGACCTAGTCTCTATAAAAAGTACCAAAAAAAGGCCGGGCGTGGTGTCTTACGCCTGTAATCCCAGCACTTTGGGAGGCCGAGGTGGGTGGATCACGAGGTCAGGAGTTTGAGACCAGTCTGGCCAATGTGGTGAAACCCTGTCTCTACTAAAAATACAAAAATTAGCCGGTCATGGTGTCTCGCACCTGTAGTTCCAGCTACTGAGGAGATTGAGGCAGGAGAATCGCTTGAACCTGGGAGACGGAGGTTGCAGTGAGCCGAGATTGCGCCACTGCATTCCAGCTTGGACACCAGAGTGAGACTTTGTCTCAAAAAAAAAGTACAAAAAAATTAACTGATGGTACATGCTTGTAGTCCCAGCTACTCAGGAGGTTGAGACTTCAGTGAGCTGTGTTTGTGTCACTGCACTCCAGCCTGGGTGAGGGAGTGAGACCCTGTCTCAAAAAAAAAAAGTCATCTGTGACAATGAAGATACAATAATTGGTGGCAATAATCATAGGTAGACACATTACTGAGCATCTTTGAGTATTTATTTGGCAATAATATACATGCTCAGGGTTCTACCTGTGTCATGTCTAAATCCTTCCAGATCCTGTCAAATAGAGTCTGTTAATAGTCCTATTTTACAGATGAGCAAATGGAGACTCAGAGGGGCTCAGGAGCTTGTCCAAAGTCATATGAACAGTAAGTCTTAGTCTGAGGCAGGCCCAGTGGTTCATGCCAGTCATCCGGTACTTTGGGAGGCCAAGGCGGGCAGATCACTTATGGCCAGGAGTTAGAGACCAGCCTGGCCAACATGGTAAAACCCGGTCTCTACTAAAAATACAAAAATTAGCTGGGCGTGGTGGCACGTGCCTGTAATCCCAGCTACTTGGGAGGGTGAGGCAGGAGATTCGCTTGGATCCAGGAATTGGAGGTTGCAGTGAGCCCAGATCGTGCTGCTGTGCTCCAGCTTGGGTGAAGAGAGCAAGACTCTGTCTCAAAAAAAATAAATTAAAAGTAAAAATAATGTTAAAAAAAAAAAAAAAGTGTTGCTCTGGAGCTGAAACCCAAGACTGACTCGGACCTCAGACATCCTTCCATCCCTTGTGTAGGAGCACACACGCTCCCTGTGAGTCAAGAGCCTGCCTAAGCGGTCAAGGGAAAGCAGCATAACTTGGGAGTCTTGCCAGTGTAGCGACAGATTGAGGTGGGAAGTCAGGAAGGATGTGGGTATTTGAGCCAGGTAGCGTTTCAGACACAGAGCAGATGAGACCTGTCAGCCATCGACGGACATACTCGTGAGCAGAAGAGACAGACTGTGGTCTGCAGAATGCAGGAACAAGGGTCCCGAGGAGGCACCATGATGGGCACCGGAGTTTCTGTGCTGAGTGCTTTCTGCAAAGCCACAGCCTAGACCTTTTGGGCAGGAGGTGCGAGTTCCCTGTGCGTGCAGGGCCTGGACCCAGTAACCCAGTGTCAGTGGTTACAGCTGTGGCATCTGCGGGATGTCTCGTATGACGTAAGGAGGCAGTTCTGAGGCTCCATGACTCTCCTTAACAATTGCACCTATTGTTTGGAGAATCCCAGACACTGCTGCTTAGGAATGTGTGTGTGTGTTTTTCCCCCTTATTATTTTCTCCCTGTTTTCTTTTAGGATTCTGTTATTTGGGTCCTGGCTGCTTTGCACCCCCCACTCCAATTTTATTGGATAGATGAGTTGATTGAAAGATATCCGTTATCCTTCTTCAGACAAGCCCCCTCTTTCCCTGGCGTGGTTGCTGCATTAAGGGAACGCGGGGGGGGGGATGATACTGACGAGAAATTCATCAACCCGGGTGTTTACTACCCCCCTACCTCCGCCTCCACCGCCAGGCCACGACCACTGCCTGCTAACCTGACGCCAAGGTACCCTGTTTATTTGTGAGTTTCCGTCTCTACCTGAAGCCTGGCAGAAAAAAGCTCTTGCGGGGGTCCAGAGAAGGATGGGGAGGGGCAAGAGTTAGAAACCGCGAGAAAGCATGGGGAGAATCACATAGACGGGCAGCAGTGACTCCCAGAGAGACCGAGGGACCTGCTCATGCAGGGACCAGGACAGGGGCGATGACCCGGGGCAGGAAACCCCGAGGGCCAGCGAGGTCATCGTCATCATCGTTGTCCTCATGGCATCTACTGCGTGCTTGCCTGTGTCATCTCATTAAGTCCCCAGACTGCCTTGTCAAGTATCTTGTAACACCCTCATTTCACAGAACAGGGAACAGGCTGGGAGGTGACATCTCTCAGGAATGTGATCCAGTCCGGATGGACTGAAGTCCAGATCTGGGTCTGGGCGCGTTGGCTCCCCCTGTAATCCCAGTACTTTGGGAGGACAAGTAGGAGGGTCACTTGAGCCCAGGAGTTTTAGGTCAGCCTGGGCAATATAGTGAGACGCCCTTCTCTAAAAAAAGTTAAAAATTAGCTGGAGGTGAAGGCATGCTTATAGTCAGAGCTACCCAGAAGGCTGAGGTGGGCAGATTGCTTGAGGCCAGGATGTCATGTGGTGACTGTGCCAGGACACTCCAGTCTGGACAGACAGAGCAAGATCCTGTCTCTAAACAGGAGATATATTTATGTTAAAATTATATCTTGTATATATTTATATAGTTATGTATGATTTAATATATTTATAGAATTACAATATTTTATATTTAACAATATAGTTACACATGCAAATATATTTAATTTATATATTATACATAATATATATGAATATTAATATAGCAATAATACACACAAATATATTTGCATTTACAAGATATCAACATTAATGATTAATATATTTATAATTATATATTTATAACACAAGTATTATAAATATATAAAAGGTATATATGTACTTATATATAAAAATATATATGTATTTTTTATATAGTTATACATTAAAAACATAAATTTATATATTTAGTTTATAAATAATAGGTATGTTTATTAATATTAAAACAAACATTTATTTAAATATATT
>PVKP010048133.1:0-14648 GCA_004027715.1 Plecturocebus donacophilus | reverse complement strand
TTTTTGAGATGGCTTCTCACCCTGTTGCCAGGCTGGAGTGCAGTGGCGTGATCTCAGCTCATCGCAACTTCCGCCTCCTGGGTTCAAGCCATTCTCCTGCCTCAGCCTCCCGAGTAGCTGGGACTAAAGGCACGCGCTATCATGCCCAGCTAATTCTTGTAATTTTAGTAGAGATGGGGTTTGACCATACTGGCCAGGATGGTCTCGATCTCTTGACCTCATGACCTATCCGCCTCGACTTCCCAAAGTGCTGGGATTGCAGGCATGAGCCACCGTGCCCAGCTGAAATTGCTATAAATTTTAAGATTTGTGCACTGGACTTATTTTCCTGTAAAATCTTTATATTCAAGATGCAGCCCTACCTCCCAGTGAGGACACCTCAAGGTGCTAAACACATTAACATATAAGCCAACAGCAAAGGTGCTCCTTAGCTAAAACTAACCTTGATTTCTACTAGAAAAACTAGATTCAACTACATTTGTGTTTGTAGTTAACAGAGATTACAGTTGATTAGTCTCTTCTTACATTAGATAAAATCTTACTGAGTAGCACCAATAACAGCAAACCACACGTTCCCAAAACACACCCTGCTGCTTGAAAAAGCTGAACCAACTGAAAATGAGAACTATAAAACACGACATCATTTAATAAACCTCACCAGTGCCCATTTTGTGACAGGGTCTACAAATGTGACTTTTCCGTGCCAGGCCTAAAAGGGGACCTATCACTGCCATCATCTTTAAAACACACAGGTGACCACGGTTGTCACAACCTGGCGCTACACTCGCCTGGCCCGGGGGAGGCACTGCCCGGGCTCTCATCGCGTCCCTCCCCGCCGGCCAGCACCCCACCAGGGTGTGTTCAGGGGCTACTCCCCTGGCACACGCAAGCCTTGGAGACACAGGAGGATGCGAGGGCATGAAGAGGACCATCCCTTATACTCAAAAGCCTGTGAGGGGGTCAGCATAGGGCGCACAGCAGCCAGGCAGGGCACACACCCTGCCTGGACCCCACGCCGTCTCACTGCTCCATGCCCCGCTCTTGTCTGCACTTTCTAATACTGAACAATTTACCATTTTCCACTGCTGATGGCTCTCCTGGAGTGTAAACCAGGCTTGTCCGACTTGTGGCCTGCAGGCTGCACGTGGCCCAGGACAGCTTTGAATATAGCCCAACACAAATTTATAAATTTTGTCCTAAGTTTTTTTTTTTTTTTTAGCTCACCTATCATTAGTGTTATTCTATTTTGTGTGGCCCAAGACAATTCTTCTTCTTCCAGTGTGGCCCAGGAAAACAAAATATTCGACATCCCTGGCATAAACTCTGTGAAGGAGGAATTCTGCCTGGTAAGAAAACAGCCCAACAGGGGCCCTGCAGTCCCAACATAACAGGTTTATCAGCCAGGCCCAGGGGAGGGCTGGAGAGGGTGCCGGGGCCACACACTTCTCAGGGGGTATCCAGCAAATGATTCGGGCTCGAGGGTCATCCAGTCTCTGTCATGGCCACTCAATTCTGCCGCTGCAGCAGGAAAGCAGCCAGAGAGGATCTGTGAGCAAACCATCATGGCTGCGTGCCAACAAAACTTTACTCACAAAAACAGGCAACATTTGCCACCAAAACACCGGGACTCAGGTCAGAAGTCAAAAGATACCAAGATGGCGGCCAACAGAGCGACGGAGCAGACAGCTTTTAAAAAGCGTAACAACAGCAAGAAAACCTAAACACAACACCACACAGAACAGGAAAGTCACAACCAGCGTCACTTGCAGAGATTTGCCAGGCACACTGGAAGAATCCACAGCTGCACCAACCAGAGACAAGGCCACAGACGCAGACACCAGGAGTCAGCAGGTACCGGCGACCTCGCTGCCCCAGGGAGGCCTGGGCAACCACAGCCAGCAGCAGGGTGACCAGTCAGGGGTGGGGCACCCTGGGACCAGCGGGGAGCACCAGAGCACCAGCACGGCCTGACGGTACCTGGGAAGAAAAATGCCAAACATGCCCTTACTAGCCCTGGTGAAAATCATTACTTATTGCATCAACAGCTTCCCTTGGTATCAGCAAAAAACAGGTAGAAAAGATAAAAATTAAGTTCCCTTCACAACAACCATAAAAGTGTTGAGAAACAATCTTAATTTCAAAACTAAGCAGAGCCGAAAAGAAAGTGATCCAGTGGGCCGGAGTGCTGGCTCATGCCTGTAATCCTAGCACTTTTTGAGAGGCCAAGGCTGGTGGGCTCCCTGAGCACAGGAGGTCGAGACCAGTCTGGGGAACATGGTGAAACCCCGTCCCTACTAAAAAAAAAAATACAAGAAATTAGCCGGCTGTGGCGGCGTGTGCCTGCAATTCCAGCTACTCGGGAAGCCAAGACAGGAGAATTGCTTGAACCCAGGAGGCAGAGGTTGCAGTGAGCCAAGATTGCGCCATTGCACTCCTGTCTGGGCAACAGAGCAAGACTCCATCTCAAAAAAACAAACAACAACAACAACAAAAAAAAAAGAAAAGAAAAGAAAGTGACCCAGCTGCACTGAGGGATCCTCCTGAAGACGAGTAGTCTGCGCCAGACCCCAGCGCAGAAACCACTGGCACTGCACATTACACTGCATCATGAATGCAAGAGACCTAGGGAAGAGGCCACTCTACAAACAGCAGCCGGGATCGGCCATCTGCTACCAGGGCTCTCCTGGCCCCAGCATGGGACTCCTGTGGGGAACTCCGTCTGCTCCACCCTTGAGTCCTGTGGAGAACTCCTCCATCTGCTCCTCCCTTGACTGCTGAAGGAAACACTACCCTCTCTCCGCCCCTTCCCGTTCAGCTGTTGGGTTGCCCACCACAAAGAGCCAGCACCTTCTGCCCACATGGCCACAGGCCCTTCCTCTGGTACTGGGACCCCAGCCTGGAGCTCCCAGGAGCCCTCCGAGGCCCTGGAGAGCACAACTGGGAACAAACGCAACCCAGAGCTCAGGGATGACCTCCAGCGGCCCCAGCCACCCCCTTCCAGTACCCCAGCCCTGCAGGCCCTCCTGCGTGGGCTGCCCTGCCCTGCCCAGCCTGGCAAGGGTGAGGGGTCTCAAGAGACCAACTCTGACCTTGCTGGCTCACCCCGAGGAAGCTACCAGTGAGCTGCCATATGCAGGGACCCACGTGGCAAAGTGTAAGAATGGCCTCCCTAATAGCCCACAAGGAGCAGGTCCCACCAGCAGCCACGTGAGTTAATTTGAAAGTGTCCTGCCCAGAGCCACTCAGGGCACTGCAGGCTGGGGCCGCCCAGGACAGGCTGGACAAGACACTGGGAGGCGATAGACGCCGCTGGTTCAAGTTGCTAAGTCCAGGCAGGAGATGCTGGGTGACCGCCAGCCCCGGCCTTTCTCAGCTACAGAGGCCAACACGGCCCCACCTGGGGGACGAGGACATGGTGCCGCCACAGGGCAGGGGTGCAGCAAAAAAGAACCCTGCGTCTGGAGAAGACCCGGGGCAGCGCAAAGGCTCATCCACAAACACGGTCTGAGTTAGCGAAAGCATCAATTGGGAAGAGCAGGACAGGAGCTGCTGTGTCTGGAAATGGCAGGAGAGGAGCCTCAGGTCAAGCCTGCTACAGAAAACGATTACAGAAGAAATGTGTTTAAATCCATTGAATCTGTCTAATGTGATCAGAGAACCCGTGACCAGGGCAGGTAGGGCTAGTGTTGAGACCCCTCAGGAAGAAGAAGGCTCCAGGCCAGGGGCTGGGACCCCCAAGGGCCACACCTTGAGAAGAGACCTGGAAATTCAGAGCTGGACCCTCACCCAGCAGGAAGCCCAGACACCAAGACCTAAGGGATCCAAGACCACCACGTGCGGTCCAGCTGCTGAGAAGGGCCCTGTACTTCCTCCACAGCTTCCGATATAAACGCCCAACAGGCCATGGAACAATTCCCAAGCAAACAAGAGCAAGTCATGACCAAAAACCAAGAGCATGGAGCCAGACCCACAGGGCTGGCAGCGAAATCACCAGAGTAACCGATCAGACGCTCAAGAAATTAAAGCTCAGGTTTGAGGATATAAAGCTCAGGTTTGAAAACCAAAACAAAGTTCCAGAACAGAAAATACAATAACTGCACATTAGACACAATGAGATAAACTATGTCCAGTCTGGAGCACAGGTAACAGTAAGAGACAAACACAATGATGTTAAAAGGCCTAAGAAATGTACAATTTGCACCCAAGGAAAGAGAAAAAGTCAGTGAAAGTCTCATCAAAAGGAGCCATTAAAAAACAAAAAATTGGCTGCACAGCAAAAGAAACAATCATAAGAGTGAATCAGCAACCAACAGAATGAGAAAAAATTTTTGTAATCTATCCATCTGACAAAGGATTTATACCCAGCATCTATAAAGAACTAAAACAGTTTTACAAGAAAAAAACAAGCCCATTCAAAAGTGGGCGAAGGATATGAACAGACACTTTACAAAAGAAGACATACATGAGGCCAACATATATATGAAAAACTGCTCATCATCACTGGTCATTAGAGAAATGCAAATCAAAACCACATTGAGATACCATCTCACGTCAGCCAGAATGGTGATCAGTAAAAATTTGGCAACAACAGATGCTGCAGAGGATGTGGAGAAATAGGAACACTTTTACACTGTTGGTGGGAGTGTAAATTAGTTCAACCATTGTGGAAGACAGTGAGGCGATTCCTCAAGGACCTAGAAATAGAAGTTCCATTTGACCCAGCAATCCCATTACTGGGTATATATCCAAAGGATTATAAATCCTTCTGTTATAAAGACACATGCTCATGTATGTTCACTGAGACACTGTTTACAATAGCAAAGACTTGGAACCAACCCAAATGTCCATCGATGATAGACTGGACAGGGAAAATGTGGCACATATACACCATGAAATACTATGCAGCCATAAAACACAATGAGTCCGTGTCCTTTGTAGGGACATGGATGAACCTAGAAACCATCATTCTCAGCAAACTGACACAAGAACACAAAATCAAACACTGCATGTTCTCACTCATAGGTGGGTGTTGAGCAGTGAGAACACATGGACACAGGAAGGGGAGCATCACACACTGGGGTCTGTCTGGGGGGAAATAGGGGAGGGACAGTGGGGGGTGGAGAGTTGGGGAGGGAAAACATGGGGAGAAATGTCAGATATAGGTGATGGGGAGGAAGGCAGCAAACCACATTGCCATGTATGTACCTATGCAACAATCTTGCCCGTTCTTCACATGTATACCAAAACCTAAAACACAGTAAAATATATATTAAAAAAAAAAATCAGCTGGGTGCAGCAGCTCATGTTTGTAATCCCAGCACTTTGGGAGGCCAACGCAGGCAGATCACTTGAGGCCAGGAGTTCATGACCAGCCTGGCCAACATGGAGAAACCCCATCTCTACTAAAAATATAAAAATTAGCCAGTCATGGTGGTGTGTGCCTGTAGTCCCAGCTACTTGGAAGGCTGAGGCAGGAGAATAGCTTGAACTCAGGAGGCGGAGGTTGCAGTGAGCCGAGATCACACCACTGCACTCCAGCCTGGGTGACAGAGCGAGACTTTTTGTCTCAAAATATAATAATTTAAAAAATCAAGAGTACTGCACCCAGGGAGGACAGGCCTGCAACACACAGACCCGGGCCAGGGCCATGCCCAGAACAGAGAAGCAGCACTGTAAGTCAGAACAGAGAGGCACGCAGCCAAACCCGAGAGTGGACTGGAAACGTCACTCAGCATCCAGACAGAGAGGCCCTTCTGCGGGCCGGAGGCAGGGGTGACACACAGCACCCCCGGGGGCCAGGAGTGCAGGTGGAGGCCACAGGCACCCAGCAGCACCCCAGGAGCCACCACTGCCTGCTGCCCAACGGCTGAGGGCGCAAGCCCCCGTGGGTCTGCCCCCAGCTCGGCAACCCCACAGGGCCAAACCCATGCAAATCTGCCACAGATGTGCGCCAAAGACCACGCAAGATGTTCACAGCTATAAATGGTCATAACTGTAACTGCCAAAACTGGGACACGGCAAACGTCTGTTCTTGAAAACACATCCGCAGTGGTATCCTTAGCACGAGGCACTGCAACTAGCAATAGAGCTTACTTCTCACCATGGGACTCCAGAACAGGAGGAGAATCATGGTGGGGTGGAAGCGTGGGGGCTGGGAGGGCGCTGCCCCAAGGTGTGTGTGGGAGGCTCCTGGACGGCTGTGTTGCCATCTGCAATATTTAAACTCATTTAGCTGTACACTTCACATCTGTGTGTTTTACAGCTGTATATTTCACACCTGTGTTTTACAGCTTTACTGTTCACACCTGTGTTTTACAGCTGTACACGTCATACCTGTGTTTTACAGCTGTACACTTCACATCTGTTTTACAGCTGTACACCTCACACCTGTGTTACAGCTGTACACTTCACACCTGTTTTACAGCTGTATACTTCACACCTGTGTTTTACAGCTGTACAGTTCACACCTGTGTGTTTTACAGCTGTACAGTTCACATCTGTGTTTTAGAGCTGTATACTTCACATCTCTTTTACAGCTGTATACTTCACACCTGTTTTACAGCTGTACAGTTCACCTGTGCGTTACAGCTGTACAGTTCACACCTGTGTTTTACAGCTGTACACTTCACATCTGTGTTTTACAGCTGTATACTTCACGTTTTACAGCTGTATACTTCACACCTGTGTTTTAGAGCTGTACACTTCACATCTGTGTTTTACAGCTGTACACTTCACACGTTTTACAGCTGTACAGTTCACACCTGTTTTACAGCTGTACAGTTCACACCTGTGATTTACAGCTGTACACTTCACATCTGTTTTAGAGCTGTACACTTCACATCTGTTTTACAGCTGTATACTTCACATCTGTTTTACAGCTGTACAGTTCACACCTGTGTGTTTTACAGCTGTACAGTTCACAGCTGTTTTACAGCTGTACACATCACATCTGTGTTTTAGAGCTGTATACTTCACATCTGTTTTACAGCTGTACAGTTCACACCTGTGTGTTTAACAGCTGTACACTTCACACCTGTGTTCTACAGCTGTATACTTCACATCTGTGTATTTTACAGTAGACATAGTTATCATTCTTTAGGCTTTCTTGCACTTTATGTATTATTATTTACTAAAGATTTTTTAAGTCATAAGAATGCTAGAAAATATCAAGCAGAGTAAAGAAAGTATAAAAACAAAAGTAATGGGAGCTAAGCTGTGAGGATGGAAAGGCGTAAGAATGATACAATGGACTTTGGAGACTCAGGGTAAAGGGTGGGAGAGGGTGAGGGATAAGACTACAAAAATTGTGTTCAGTGTACACTGCTCAGGTGATGGGTGCACCAAAATCCCATAAATCACCACTAAAGAACTTATTCATGTAACCAAATACCACCTGTTCCCTAAAAACCTATCGAAATAAAAAATTAAAATGAATAGAAAAAATAAAACAAAAAAATTCTAGAAAAAACAGACCTTCATCAGCAATAATAACCAGTTAGAAAATACAATAGGTAAAAACACTCATTGATAGCAACAATTTTTAAAAATATATAACCCCTGAGATCAAACCTACAAGCAAGATCTATATTTGCAAAACTAAAACTTTCACAAAGATCCTAATTTTTCTAAAGGTAAAGAAAAACTTTACCCAAATGGAGACTCAAATCTTGTTCTTGGATAAGAATCAGAACTTGATTAAAAGACAATCACCTGGTAAGAAAATACACAAGACACAAAGCTGTTAACAAACATAAGATAAGATGTTCTAGCTATCCCATTAGTGATCCGAGAAACGCAAACAACAGCCTGCCCTCCTGGGCTGGCAGAAATGCCGTGGCTGACAGCGCCCAGGTCCTCTGCCCCATCCTCAATCCCTGCCTGGGCAGCTGCACTTCCAAGAAGCCATTAAGAGGGTAATTGGAAGCCCAACCCAGCCAGTGCATTTATCACAGACTTGCTTAGATAAAGGCAAAGTGCTGCAGGCAACCTAAATAAACAGGTGAGCCAAGTCTTAGTCCATTCGGATCCCGCTAACAAACACCACAGTCTGCAGCCGTACATACAAGAGTTCTCTCTCGCAGTCCTGCAGCCCAGCGTACAAGGGTTCTCTCTCACGGTCCTAGGTTCTCTCTGGCGGTCCTGGGTTCTCTCTCGCAGTCCTGGAGCCTTTTGTGCAAGGGTTCTCTCTCGCGGTCATGGGTTCTCTCTCACGATCCTGGGTTCTCTCTCGTGGTACTGGGTTATCTCTTGCAGTCCTGGAGCCTTTTGTGCAAGGGTTCTCTCTCACGGTCCTGCGTTCTCTCTCGCAGTCCTGAAACCTACATACAACAGTTTTCTCTTATGATCCTGCAGCCCTAGGTGCAAGGATTCTCTCTCACGGTCCTGGAGCCCTACATGAAAGGGTTCTCTCTCACAATCCTGGGTTCTCTCTTGTGATCCTAGAGTCCTGCATGCACGAATTCTCTCTCATGGCCCTGGGTTCTCTCTCATGGCCCTGGGTTCTCTCTCATGGTCCTGGGTTCTCTCGTGCAGTCCCAGGTTCTCTCCCGCGGTCCCGGGTTCTCTCTCGTGGTCCTGGGTCCTCTCTCGCAGTCCTGAACCCTACATACAACAGTTTTCTCTTATGATCCTGCAGCCCTAAGTGCAAGGATTCTCTCTCACGGTCCTGCAGCCCTACATGAAAGGGTTCTCTCTCGCGGTCTTGGATTCTCTCTTGCAGTCCTGGGTTCTCTCCTGCGGTCCTGGGTTCTCTCTCGCGGTCCTGGGTTCTCTCTCGCGGTCCTGGGTTCTCTCCTGCGGTCCTGGATTCTCTCCCGCGGTCCTGAACCCTACATACAACAGTTTTCTCTTACGATCCTGTAGCCCTACGTGCACGGATTCTCTCTCACGGTCCTGGAGCCCTACATGAAAGGGTTCTCTCTCACAGTCCTGGGTTCTCTCTTGTGATCCCAGAGCCCTACGTGCACAAGTTCTCTCTCATGGTCCTGGAGCCCTATGTGCGAGGGTTCCCTCTTGCTGTCCTGGAGGTAGAAGCTAGAGGTCAGGGCAGAGCCAGCTTCACAAGGTGAAGCTCCTCCTTGGGCTTCACAAGGTGGGAAAAGGGCAGGCTCGGCCTGGAAACTGGCTTATAAAGATGCTGATCCAATGGGGTGGAAGGCTACAGCCTGGTGGCCTCATTCAATCCTAGTCACTCCCAAAGGTTCCCAACACACGACACCTTTCGAAGGATGAAATTCAGCCAGGGCAGCACATCATCAGGGTGGAGTGAGTGAGGGGGCATCGTGACCAGACTCCAGCAGCTGCTGAAAGGGAGCAAGCCTCCAAAGCAAACAAACTTTCCAAATTTGAGAAAACTTGAGAAATCTAAATGCTGCCTATGTGACAGTAACAGTGAATGACGATCTCTGAGAGATACATGTCAGAATATTTAATAACTACTTAATGATCAACCTGGCCCAGCAGGGAGTCACCCAGGTCTGTGACGGGGATGAGGTACCTGCCCAATCTCTCCTTTGTGCATGTCTGATATGTTCCATAAACTTTTTAGAATTATCTCTGCTTATATTTACTGACATGAAAAAAAAAACTAGAACAAACTGTTGAGTAAAACATAGCAGTGAACAAAACATGAGTTCATTTATTTAAAACCCTGTACTGCACATGTTTAGACACATACATCTAGGTTATCCCCAAAAACAATCACCAAAAAATATTAACAGCAGAGCCCCTGTGTCTGCCATTTCAAATGAATGGTTACTTTCCTTCTAATACTTTTCCGCACATTTAAGTTTTTAAATAAACTTTCCATTTTCATAATTGAACAAAGCAATAAGGCTATTTCATTTTCTAAGCTAAGGAAAAAGCCACACACCTAACGAGGTCCAGAGGTAATGAGTCCCTGCAGGTGAGGGTGGGGCCCAATGTCACCCTAAGAAAGAGTCAGAGGAACCCGGCGTACCCGAGCGGGCAGAGGGACAGTGGCCACAGAGCCATAATGTGAGCCACGCAGGGACAGAGAATGCCTCCTCCTGGCCCCACATGACTTAAAATGACCAGGAAAGCAGGGCACAGACTCCATCCAAGTGGGCAACACAAACCCCAGGTCCTCAGGGAAAAGCCTGGAGCCATCAGGCAGGGAAAGTTGAAGAGCAAGGAGGTAAGTTCACACACAATGCAAGTCACAGGAAGGGCAGGTTAGGAAGGTGAGGCTGTGCTTCAGGGGGCACCAGAACCTCCAGGAAACCAGCGGATTCTGAAGCCCCAGCAAGGATGAAGGGTGGGGCCCATCCACTTACGAGTGGACACCCAGAAGGCAGGCGCATCACCCATGCCAGCGGAAGCTGCACTGCCTTCCTCTCCTCCAAGACAGGCAAAACCCCCTTTCACACCGAATGGGATTCGACACCTTGGCCCCCTCCCCTCAAGCCCCAGCATGGGGAGCCCTGAGTGGCACTTCCACGCAAACCCCTCCAGGCAGCCCAAACCCCTCCAATGTCTATCAAATGTGGAAGCATTCATGCCACCACACCCTCCCCAGATCCCTGTCCCATCGGTGGAGGTCAGCATCTCTCCCAGGAGAGGCTGCTCTAATGTATAATCAGACCGACTTTCAGCCACCACTCTAAAGCCTGCTTTTCCAGCAGAGAAGCACCAAATGATGCTCTTGTCTACAACAGGCACAAATGCAAAACTGCCTGGAAAACCCATACGTCAGTTCCACAGCCATCAAACATGAGCTTGCGTCCTGCCTCCCGCTGTCTTTGGGGTGGGTTTGCACTGGGTTGTGTGGTATGAACTGGCAGATGGGGTTTTCCAGGGCTGTGACTCAGGGGAGTGAGGGACCAGATGGGGACTCGGCCAGGCACCGAGTGCCAGGAGCAACCGGCTCCCAACACAGTTGGATTCTGCACCCTTGACGATGATGCACCTGAAATGCCAGCGGCTCCACTGTCCTTTCATTACCAGATCACTGCTGTGTTTGAACACTGCGTGCCTGCTGCCCTCGAGGCCACAGTCTGCAAGGAGGCCTGATGCCTCAGGGACTCCACCTCTCCCGTTTCTGGCCACCCCCTCGATCACTCTCAACAGTGCCCAAGGCAAGCCGGGACCCCTCTGTGCAATGCTGGGGCAGGGGCCACAAGGTCCCCAAGGTCCTGAGCTCAGAGCCCTCACACTGGCCATCGCGATGGCCATCCATCCAGCTCTGATCAGATCAGCCCTTCATGGCTGGGAGTGTGGTCTTACCTGGGCCTGGGCCTGTGAGGTGCTCCTAATTTCATTAAAGCCTTATGTTCACTCATTTGAATCCATCCAAGTTCAGCCAGAACGGGACAAGAAACTGACGTTCTCCTTTCTCTCTCATGGCCCTCGGCGGTGAGCGGGCAGCCAGCCACCCACATGAGATAGGAGAGCACGTGGAGGCCAGGAGACCCCACCTGAGGATGCAGTGCTAGCAAGGCCCAGCCGTGCAAGGCCCCGGGACCCCTGCCCCACACAGCTTCCTCACAACACATCACACGGTCCTGGAAGGAAAACGTTCCCCAGGGAAACGCAGCACCCGCTGCCCAATAGCACGACAGCGTCCAGGCCTGAGGCCTCAGGGAAGAGCCACCCCCACAGCCCTCACCCAAGTACACCACCAGCCCGTGGGAGGTGGAGACCATCCTCTGTTCATCTATTTATCAGCCAACTTTAAAAATAACAGTATGTTAATCTAACTTCTCTTTTTACATTATACTCTTTTCCTTCTTACAAAGAATTTAAATTTCCATTTTAACAAAAACCAAGTGACCCAAGGACAGAGTGAGCCACCAGCACTCTCAGAAACCCTCCTCCAGGGTGGCTTGGGGTCAACACGGAGCAGCAACCCTGGCCAGACAACAGGTGTCCGGAGGACTCAGGCACCCACCCTGACTACGGTGCTGGGCAGGCACCAGAGCCACAGCAGACTCAGGGACGGGGCTGGACACCCACTCGCGAGGATGCACCGTTGGCAAGCTCAGGACAGGCCGGGGCGAGGGGACACACAGCCTTCTCACCAGCAGCCTTTCTAACTCCTCAGTGAGCAAAACAGGGCTCCAGGGAACAAATGGCCGAAAACCATGAAGCAGGGCTTCCGGGATCACAGTTCACATGTGATAAATGTCACTGGAACCACGGGCTGGGACGGGGGACGGATGCTGAGGACACGGACTGGCATCAAGATCAACCTTGATGCTGGCCACCTTCACCCGCTTCTACCCCAGACAGTATTTGGTCCGGCCACTGTAACAGGACTTGCTTTTCCATGCGTTAGACAAAAAAGAGGTTAAGTCCAGGCAAAAGTTGTCATGGTCAGTTGACTGCGCCGGCCTGAAGAGCCCCCAGAAACGAGTCTATGGACCAGGGTTTCCAGCTCTGCAGCCGCACACCCCGTGAGGCTGTCAAATGTGTGACTCCTGCTCCCCAACCTGGCCGCACTAGGGGAGGGGACACTCAGGGTCTCCCGAAGCGAGGGGAACCCGTCATCCACAGCCAGCTCCACTCAGGCTACCTGGACGACACTGAGGCAAACATCGGTCCCCCATGCTGTATCGTTTCAGACAAGGTGTCTACGCTTAAAAACAACTCTGAAGTCCAAGAAAGCCCTAAAGCAGGAATGGTCTCTAAGAGTCAATAACCGGGTAAGAGGTATGACTTCAAATGGGATCCTCAAATTCAGTCATGGAAACAAAGTCAGAGCTGAACTCCCACCAGAGCCATCTCCCTCTTCATCCTGCCTCCCGCAAAATGTAATCGAGGCTCTATCAACAGTAGTGACATGAGATATTTTAACTCAAACCCTGATTTCTCTGAAAGGCAAAAGAAATAGCAGAGTCTAAAATAAGTTCCATACAAATTACTCTGAGCCATTAATACTTTCAAGGAGAGGAAGTAAATGACTACGCAGCAGCTGGAAAGCCTGACAGCTACACCTCACCCTGCGCTAAAAACAACCTGACAATAAGTCTCAAAGACCCGCATGTGCACTCACAGACATGCACACACACAGGCAATGTCACCGCCAGGAGTTATCCTAAGGCTCACTGTGGATTTGTGCAAATTTGAGAAGATTTAACTGGAAACCACCGGAATCCCCAAACACAGAAAAGTGGGTAATTACTGAGGCACATCCATGCAGTAGAAGAGCTCTCCTAACTCCACCTCTTCCATAAAGCACCAGGCCGACAGGACTTTCTCAGCCCGTCTGTCTCAGACTCAGCCTTGTTCATTCCAGATACCCCTATGCCAGCGGCACTGTTTCCAGAATTCTGGGAAAACCACAAACAACCCAGGAGTCTGCATTCCATGTCCCAAGACGTCTTTCATGTTCTCCACTCAATCTCCAGAATCAAAACCTGGTACCATGGGTGTGGCTCGAAGGGGTGGTCCACTCTCCAAGAATGGGCATTCAGTCCAGAGCCAAGAGATTTGGGGACCAGATGCACATTTGTCTGAATGTAAAATGTGTTAGTGCATTTTTTTTAATTTCCCTTTTTAAAAATTATTTCACTTTTTCAGTAACTGACCATCTATGACTCCCCAACATACCAAATAAATGTACAGCTGCTAAAAACATGGTAGAAAAAAATAACTGACCAGGGAAAACACTGGCAATATACTGACGTGAAAAGATTAGAAACAGAAGGTACAGTACGCTCCCATCTTGGAAAAGCTGCCTTTATTACACATGGCTAAATAGAAACCCAACAGGCATATGCTACGAAATCCTAACAATTCTTCACACCTATGAATGTGGTTTCATTTCCTTCTTCTCACTTTCCTAGAATTTTTCCAAATTTTCTGCAACTAAGAGTACTCTTAGAAATATTACTTGAACTTTTATTCATTAAGTCATACTCTTTTCTTGTGGAAAGTCTACTTAATGGATACAATTAAAAAGCAACTGCAAAAGAAAGGCTGGCTGGTGCAGCACCCAGCACACGCAGGTCACTCAGTAACACAAGGATTCCGTGTCCACTGGGAATGGGCGGCAGCTACAGCCCAAGCCTGGGCACAACTGAGGACCAGCACACAGAACCTGTCACCTGGGCACACCACACCTGTCATCTGGGCAAAGATGAGGACCAGTGCACACCACATCTATCAACTGGGCAGAGCTGAGGACTGGACATGGCACACCTGTCACCTGGGCAGGGCTGAGGACCTGTGCACACCACACCTGTCATCTGGGCAAAGATGAGGACCAGTGCACACCACATCTATCACCTGGGCAGGGCTGAGGACCGGACATGGCACACCTGTCACCTGGGCAGGGCTGAGGACCAGTGCACACCATACTTGTCACCTAGGCATGGACGAGGACCCATGCAAAGCACACCTGTCACTTGGGCACAGATGAGGACCAGCGCACACCACACCTATCACCTAGGCATGGATGGTAGAGTTGAGGACCCAGGTGACAGCACATCTGTCACCTGGGCAAGGCTGAGGGCCTGCACACACCACACCTGTCACCTGGGCATGGATGAGGACCAGAGCACACACCTGTAACCTGGGCAGAGCTGAGGACCTGCACATAGCACATCTGTCACCTGGGCAGAGCTGAGGACCTGCGCACAGCACATCTGTCACCTGGGCACAGATGAGGACCTGTGCACACCACACCT
>PVKP010048132.1:0-14650 GCA_004027715.1 Plecturocebus donacophilus | reverse complement strand
GCGGCAGGAACTTCTCGTAGCTGCTCCTGCTGGGGCCCAGCACCACGGGCACGGCCCAGGCCTCCAGGGCGTTCCTCCACAGCTTCTCGGTGATGTAGTCGGGGTGCAAGGAGTTCTCGAAGGCCAGGTAGAACTTGTACCGGGACAGCGTCTCCATCATGGTCCCCTGGGGCAGCGGCTTGTGGGATCTCCCGTACACGTCCACCTTGAGATGGGCCTGCAGGGTCTGGTAGTAGCGCACCCTGGCGGAGTGTGGCTTCCAGCTGGACACGACCCAGGCCACCAGTTGGGTCTTGGCCGACAGGTTGAGTGGTGGGTGGGCAGGCTGGCCGGACCACGGCTCCAGCCAGCCGTAGGGTGTGAAGATGTCGGAGTCGCTGCGGTAGGACATGGTGAGGTTGAAGTATCCGTCCAGGGCTTGCAGGTGTTGGCAATGGCTGGGGGACTCCAGGCTGAACCAGACCCAGCGCTGCCCTGGTGGCCTGGTGGGGGGCGGGAGCTGGGCCCTGGGGTCGTACATGATGTCCCGGTGGTGCACGATGACCGCGTCTGCTTGTGGGTATACCTTGCGGTCAGCAGTGATGTGGCAGTCAGCCGTGCCGGGCACCATCTCTGAGCAGCGGGACAGAGCCACGGGAATGTTAAAAGGCCACGTCCACAGCAGGATCAGGAGGGTGGGGCGGGCGGGGGTCCCCATGCTATCCTGGCAGTGGGACCTATTGGGAGCCCCAGTGACACGTTCCACTGCCATGAGGGACCCAGTGGCATCGTCTCGGGACACACGCAGGTAGGAGAAGAAACACACAGCCACCAGCAGCTGAAACAGCAGCCCGGCCAGACAATGATGCCACGGCCATCGTGGCTTGGCAGGGCCCAGGAGATGCATGGGTCAGAGTAGCTGGGAAGAGAAGAGAGAGGAGTGAAGGTCATTGGTGACAATCGCCTGCTTACCAAAGCTCCCGGCCGTGAGTCCTTAGAGGAGCTGCTATTATTCCCATTTCAGAGATAAGAAAACCAAGACCAAGTGACTCACAGCAAAAATCAGCACAGCTGGTGTCTGAACAAAGGGAGCTTGGCCCAGAGTCCACTTCCTCCCACCCATTAGACAAGCCCTTTCCTGGCATCCCTGAACTCTTCTCCAGGCTACTAAAATACATACGCCCTGGAGGCAGGGGAGAAGGCACAGCCATTCATCATTGCTCCCCGTGTCCCGGAGGCAAGTCGTGAATCCATGACTCAGCCAGGGAAAGGTACAATGGGATTGGGTTTTGCAGGTCATATACGAGCTGACCAGCTGAGCACAGTGGCTCATGGCTTGTTAGTTCCAGCACTTTGGGAGGCCGAGGTGGGTGGATCACCTGAGGTTGGGAATTTGAGACCAGCCTGGCCAACAAGGTAAAACCCCGTTTCTACTAAAAATACAAAAATTAGCTGGGCGTGGTGGCGTGTGCCTGTAATCCCAGCTACTCGGGAGGCTGAGGCAGGAGAATTGCTTGAACCTGGGAGGCAGAGGTTACAGTCAGCCAAGATTGTGCCACTACACTCCAGCCTGGCGACAAAGTGAGACTGTCTCAATAAATAAATACATAAATGCATAAATACATTAATTAATTAATAATAAATAGCTGGGTTTGGTGGTTCACGCCTGTAATCCCAGCACTTCGAGAGGCCAAGGCGGGTGGATCACCTGAGGTCAGAAGTCTGTGACCAGCCTGGCCAACATGGTGAAACCCCATTTCTACTAAAAATACAAAAATAAGCCGGGCGTTGTGGCTTGAGCCTGTAATTCCAGCTACCCAGGAAACTGAGGCACAAGAATCACTTGAACCCGGGAGGCAGAGGTTGCAGTGAGCTGAGATCCTGCCTGGGTGATAGAGAGAGATGCTATCTCAAAAAAAACATATATATAAACATATATACATACATACAAAATAAAATAAAATAAAACAATTTAAAAAGACCAGCCTGGGCAACATGGCAAAATCCCCTCTACTGAAAATACAAAAATAAGCCAGGCATGGTGGCACATGCCTGTAGTCCCAGCTACTTGGGAGGACTGCTTGAGTCTGGAAGTTCAAGGCTGCAGGGAGCTGTGATCGTACCACTGAACTCCAGCCTGGGTGACAGAGCAAGACCTTGTCTTAAAAAAAATAAAATAACCATCCTGGCCAACATGGTGAAACCCCGTCTCTATTAAAACTGCAAAAATAGCCAGGCGTGCCTGTGGTCCCAGCTACTCGGGAGGCTGAGGCAGGAGAATTGCTTGAAACTGGAAAAAGGAAGTTGCAGTGAGCTGCGATCGTGCCACTGCACTCCAACCTGGTGATAGAGGGAGACTCTGTCTCAGAAAAATGAAATAAAAATAAGGTAACACACCAAAAACTTTCACTTGTACACCTTAAATGGGCTCGCTGTATGGTTTGTGAATTAACATCTGATGAAGCATTTTACTTTTCTTTTTTGAGATGGAGTCTTGTTCTGTTGCCGGGCTGGAGTGCAGTGGTGCAATCTCAGCTCACTGCAAACTCCGCCTCCCAGGTTCAAGCGATTCTCCTGCACACCACCACGCCCAGCTAATTTTGGTATTTTTATTAGAAGATGGGGTTTCACCACGTGTTGGCTTGGATGGTCTCGATCTCTTGACCTGGTGATCTGCCTGCCTTGGCCTCCCAAAGTGTTGGGATTACAGGCGTGAGCCACTGTGCCTGACCTCAGATGAAGCTGTTTTAAAATGACATAGTGGTGGCCGGGCGTGGTGGCTCACGCCTATAATCCCAGCACTTTGGGAGGCTGAGGCAGGCAGATTACCTGAGATCGGGAGTTCAAGACCAGCCTGACCAACATGGAGAAACCCCGTCTCTACTAAAAATAGAAAATTAGCCAGTGTAGTGGCACATGCCTGTAATCCCAGCTACTCAGGGGACTGAGGCAGGAGAATCGCTTCAACCTGGGATGTGGAGGTTGCAGCGAGCCGAGATTGCACCCCTGCACTCCAGCCTGGGCAATAAGAGCGAAACTCCATCTCAAAAGAAAAAAACCTAAAACAAAATGACATAGTGGTTGACTGCTTTCTCTGTGGGACCGAGCTGGTCTCAACCTTGCAGTGCTGAGGAATTCCCTGCAGGTGACCTGACTGTGATGAAAAGGGATCCAGACACCAAGTCCCAAGTTCACGCCAAGGTTCTGGAAACAGACTCAAAACACAGGCACTAGGGGACACTCCGAGCTCAGAGTGGGAGGGAGGCTGAATTTTGACCAATCACTGCTTTGCACTCGGGCTCTAGCGGCCCGAGCACAAGGTGAATTTTTATAAAGTAACTGATATTAAGATGGAATTATGTCGGCCCTCGATTTATGGTTCCGTCTCCTAGGAGACGATGAAGTCTTTGTCAGTGACCTTCAGGAGGGTAGATTGGGGGAAACAAGTGATTGGTGGGGGGCAACTAGGACTGAGATCCCACCCAAACTGAACCCAAGATCTCTTTTCCTATCAAAAGACAGAAAAATGCCACTCTGGGGCGGGGCGAGGTGGCTCATGCCTGTAATTGCAGCACTTCGGGAGGCCGAGGTAGGCAGATCACGAGGTCAGGAGTTCGAGACCGGCCTGGCCAGCATGGTGAAACCCCTTCTCTACTAAAAATATAAAAAATTTGCTGGGTGCGGTGGCGTGCTCCCACAGTCCCAGCTACTTGGGAGGCTGAGGCAGGAAAATTGCTTGAACCTGGCAGGCGGAGGTTGCAGGGAGCCGAGATTGAGCCACTGCACTCCAGCCTGGAGACAGAGCGAGACTCTGTCTCAAAAAGAAAGAAAGAGAGAGAAAAAGAAAACTGCTACTCTGCTGGGACATCACAAAGATCAGGAAGCAACAAACAAAAAAGAAACTGCTGGGCGTGGTGGCTTGTGCCTGTAATCCCTGCACTTTGGGAAGCCGAGGCAGGCAGATCCCATGAGCCCAGGAGTTCCAGACCAGCGTGATTGGCTGGGTGCAGTGGCTCACGGCTGTAATGACAGTACCTGGGGAGGCTGAGGTGGGCAGATCACCTGAGGTCAGGAGTTTGAGACCAGCCTGGGCAACACGGTAAGATCCAGTCTCTACTAAAAATACAAAAATTAGCCAGGTGTGGTGGCAAGTGCCTTAATCCCAGCTACTCAGGAGGCTGAGGCAGGAGAATCGCTTGAATGCGGGAGGCGGAGGTTGCAGTGAGCCAAGATCGTGCCACTGTACCCCAGCCTGGGCGACAGAGCAAGTGTCTGCCTCAAACAAAACAAAACAAACAAATGGCGAGGCACATGCCTGTAATCCTAGCATTTTGGGAGGCGGAGGCGGGCGGATAACCTGAGGTCAGGAGTTCAAGACCAGCCTGGCCAACATGGTGAAACCTAGTCTCTACTAAAAATACAAAAAGTAGCTGGGCGTGGTGGCACCGGCCTGTAATTCCAGCTACTCGAGAGACTGAGGGCTGGGGCAGGAGAACTGCTTGAACCTGAAAGGCAGAGGTTTTAGTGAGCCAGGATCACACCACTGCACTCCAGCCTGGGCGACAGAGTACAACTGTCTCAAAATAATAATAATAATAATAATAATAACAATAAACCCAAAACAAGTCCAGGGTGAGCAGCACAGTGAGACCGTATCTCCACACATGCCAAAAAAAAAAAAATATATACATATATATATACTGAAAATTAGCTGGATGTGTGGTGGCACATACCTGTAGTCCCAGCAAGGCTGAGGCGGGAGAACTGCTCGAGCCCAGGAGTCTGAGGCTGCAGTGAGCCATGATCGCAGCACTGCACTCCAGCCTGGGCAACAGAGCAAGATTCTGTCTCAAAAAAAGAAAAAACGAAAAGAAAAAAAACCCTGCATCTTAAATTCACCCCAAGAGAGGACAGAGAGACTCCAAGGCCAGAAAAGATGAGTGGGCATAGGGTGCCGACGGGGTCGGGGTACAGAGGGGATTCCACCCCAGAGCTCTGCCAGGGAGATGGACGAACATCCCTTTCCTCCCGGTTTGGCGAATGACCTCGAACCTTCCCTGCCCTCCCCCATGGTGGTGCCCAGAAAGACCCCTGCCTGTGACTAGGGGGTGCCGACCAAATTCCGAGTCGTGGACAGTTTGGTGACTTTCCGCCAGGATTTTGTTAGCGCAGCCACACCCGGAATCAGGGCAGGCAGGACGGGGGCCGAGGGGAGAAGGAACAGAGCCGGGAGGCTTTTCCTGGGAGGGCTCCTGGACGTTCAGGGTGGAGGAAAAGGCAGAGGAGGATAACTTACCCGGAGGGGCAGAGAGCGGTGGATGATGGCGGCTCACGAGAAGGCCACAGCAGGTTTCCTAGGGCAGGGAGGAGGTGGGAACAGAGAGGAGGAGGAACAAGGAGGTGTACATTACGGCACACACCTATCGCCAGGTGACCTAGGGTGTTCTGCCTTGCGGCCAGGATGTTGTCTGGAAGCCAATTTCTGGGATCTTCTAATTTCACCCATAAGATTGGATAAGGGTGCAGGAATTCGGAGGCACAGGACATGACCCGGGCTTGATAAGGGTGCAGGAATTTGGAGGCACAGGACGTGACCTGGGCTCCACCTGTGGCCTGAAGGCTACGGGGCTTTGGGTGCATAGCTGATCCATCCATCCATAAAGTAAAAAGGCGGATCTAAAGCACTGATTCTCAAAGTGGGTTCCATATGGGGCCCCATGGTTTTCTGGGGAGATGGTAAAGGGAGGGAAGTGAGCAGAATTTTAACCTTCCCACCCACTGAGTCAGTCAATCAACAAACATTGCGTGTGCATCTATTGTATACTAGACCCAGGGAGACTGCAGGGAGCAGGTGGGTGAGTCAGACCACACATGACTTTTGCCAGTGAACAAACAATTATGATTCAAAGACTATAAAGGTGGCTGTGAGGTGGTCTGGGCTTCCTGGAGTTTTGAGCTGGGAGCTGAAGACCCGTAGGAGTTCCCTAAATCAAGGAGGAAGAGAAGAGCATTCCACGTAGAGAAGAATCTGTGGTCCAGGCGCAGTGGCTCACACCTGTAATCCCAGCACTTTGGGAGGCAGAGGAGGGTGGATCACCTGAGGTCAGGAGTTCGAGACCAGTCTGGCCAACGTGGCAAAACCCCATCTCTACTAAAAATACAAAAATCAGCCAGGTGTGGTGGTGGGCGCTTACAATCCCAGCTACTCAGGAGACTTCGGCAGGAGAATCCCTTGAGTCCAGGAGGGGGAGGTTGTAGTGAGCCGAGATCGCGCCACTACACTCCAGCCTGGGTGACAGAGGGAGACTCTGTCTCAGAAAACAGACAAATAAACAAACAGAGAATCTGTGCAAAGCAGAGGTCCAGGCGCATCAAGGAACTGAAGCAAACTCGGTAGGCTGGGTCTTCACAAGCGGAAGATGAGACAGCCGCTTCTGGGACTGGACCAAATCAGCCACATTCGGCCACGGTCAGTGGTGACATGTTTAGCACCAGGGTGAGAAGAAGCCATGCAAAGCTTCAAGCAGTGGTTATCTTTTTTTTTTTTGGACATAGACTCTCACTCTGTCGTCCAGGCTGAAAGTACAATGCCATGACCACAACTCACTGTAGCCTCTACTTCCCAGGCTCAAGCGATCCTCCTGCCTGAACCTCCGGAATAACCAGGGCTACAGGCATGTGCCACTATGCCTGGCTAATTCAGTTTATTTTTTGTAGAAATGAGGTCTCGCTATGTTGCCCAGGCTGGTATCAAACTCCTGAGTCAAGTGATCTGCCCCCCTCCAGCCTCCCAAAGCGCTGGGATTACAGGCGTGAGCCACTGTGCTCGGCCATTTTTCCTTTTTTTTTTTGAGACAAGGTCTCACTCTCATCCAGGCTGCAGTTCAATGAGGCAGTCATGGCTCACTGTAGCCCCCAACTCCTGGGCTCAAATGATCCTCCTGCCTTAGCCTCCCAGGTTGCTAGCCGTGCAGGTGTACACCACCATGTCCAGTTAATTTTTAATTTTTATTTTTTAAGACAGAGTCTCACTGTCTCCCAGGCTGGAGTGTAGTAGCACGATCTCAGCTCACTATTACCTCCTGGGTTCAAGCAATTCTCCTGCCTCAGCCTCCTGAGTAGCTGAGATTACAGGTGCCTGCCACCACACTCAGCTAATTTTTGTATTTTTAATAGAGACGAGGTTTCGCCACATTGGCGAGGCTGGTCTGGAACTCCTGACCTCAAGACCTCCCAAAGTGCTAGGATTACAGGCAAGAGCCATCTCACCCAGACTTTTTAACTTTTTTGTTCAGGTGGGGTCTCTCAGTGTTGCCCAGGTTGGTCTTGAACTCCTGGCCTCAACTGATCCCCCGACCTTGATCTCCCAAAGCCCTGGGATTACAAGTGTGAGCCACTGTGCCCGGCCAGGTTACCGTATTAATGAGATGTTTATCAGGATATGCTGTGCACAGGCCATCGTGGGGGTGGGGTGGATGCAGAGGAGAGTGGAGAGGAAGAGGAGGATGTTTCAGGTGTCCTAGCAAGCGATGAGGGCCCTCTGCCCCAGAGTGTTGGCTGAGGCCTCCTCTGGTGGCCTCACCAAGTTCCTCTTACACCTCAAAAGCACTCCCTTTCCCCACTCTGTCCTGTAAATCACAGAAGTCCAGGGAGCCAGGTAAGCTTCCCGGAATGGAGAGGAGAAATGATCTGGAAGGCTGTCCTTGAGAGAGGATGGACTTTAACTCTGTCACTAATTTGGTTTATTTTCTGTAGAGACGAGGTCTCACTATGTTGCTCAGGCTGGTTTCGAATTCCTGAGCTCAATTGCTTGGGTTCTCAATTGCTGGAAGTGCAGTGGCGTGACCACGACTCACTGCAGCCTCTGCCTCCCATGCTCAAGCGATCCTTCTGCTGAGGCAGAAACTGGGAACAGAGGTGACCGAGTCTCAAGTCTAGCCTCCATGTATGATGACATCCCTGTTCTAGAAATCATTTCCAGGAGGCTGCTTCATGCTGCCTAGGGTTCCACCATCTCAGTGCCCAGCCAGACCCAGGCCAGCGGGGAGGATTGCAGGGAAAGGGCCGGACCAGGGGCTGGCGTCTCCCAGGCAGGCCATTTCCAGAAGGGGTGACCTGAGTCTGCTCATGGCCTTGCTGGGGGCACCGTGACTGATTAAAACATAACTCATGAGGCTATCAGTCTTGGTGTTACTTTGTCCTGGTGTTCCAGGACAGGGGTCCCGATCAGACCCCAAGAGAGGGTTCCTGGATCTCAAGCAAGAAAGAATTCAGGGCAAGTCCCTAGAGTAAAGTGAAAGCAAGTTGTTGTTTTCTTGTTTTGAGACGAGACTTGCTCTGTTGCCCAGGCTGAAGCGCAGTGGCACAATCTTGGCTCACTGCAACCTCCACCTCCTGGGTTGAAGCGATTTTCCTGCCTCAGTTTCCTGAGTAGCTGGGACTACAGGCATGTGCCACCACGCCCAGCTAATTTTGTATTTTTAGAACAACTTAAGAGATGGGGTTTCAGCCATGCACCGTGGCTCACGCCTGTAATCTCAGCACTTTGGGAGGCTGAGGCAGGTGGATCACATGAGGTCAGGAGTTCGAGACCAGCCTGACCAACATGGTGAAACCCCACCTCTACTAAAAATACAAAAATTAGCCAGGCGTGGTGGTGCGTGCCTGTAATCCCAGCTACTCAGGAGATTGAGGCAGGAGAATCGCTTGAACCTGAGAGGTGGAGGCTGCAGTGAGCCGAGATCTCGCCACTGCACTCCAGCCTGGGTGACAGAGCAAGAGACTGTCTGAAAAACAAAAAAGAGATGGGGTTTCACCATGTTGGCCTGGCTGATCTTGAACTCCAGACCTCAGGCAATTCTCCCGCCTCGGCCTCCCAAAGTGCTGGGATTACAGGCGTGAGCCACCCTGCCCGGCTGGTTCTTTCTTTCTTTTTTTTCCTTTTCTTTTTTGAGACGGAGTCTCGCTCTTGTTGCCCAGGCTGGGATGCAGTGGCTCAATCTCGGCTCCCCACAACCTCCGCCTCCCAGGTTCAAGTGATTCTCCTGCCTCAGCCTCCCGAGTAGCTGGGATTACAGGCACATGCCTGGCTAGTTTTTTGTATTTTAATAGAGATGGGATTTCACCATGTTGCCCAGGCTGGTCTGTAACTCCTGAGCTCAGGCAGCCCACCCGCCTCAGACTCCAAAGTGCTGGGATTACAGGCGTGAGCCGCCGCGCCTGGCAGGTTATTTCTTGATGATATGTAAAACAATCGGTGGATTACTCACATCTCCCTTTTATAGGCCATATAGGGTAACTTCCTGCCATTTCCTTGGCATCTGTAAACTCGTGGCGCCACTGGGAGTGTAGCGGCGAGGAGGCCCTGAAGCCTCTCTCATGGCCATGTTGGTTTTCGTGGGTTTTGACCGACTTCTTTACTGCAACCTTTTTTATCATCAGGGTCTTTAAGACCTGTATATTTGGCTGGGTGCAGTGGCTCATTCCTGTAATCCTAGCACTTTGGGAGGCCGAGGTGGGTGGATCACCTGAGGTCAGGAGTTCAAGTCCAGCCTGGTCAACATGGTGAAACTCTATCTTAAAAAAAAAAAAAAAAAAATCTGTATTTTGTGCTGGCCTCCCTCTCATCCTATGACTTAGAACACCTTAACCATCTGGGAATGCAGCCCAGTAGGTCTAAGCCTCATTTTACCCAACTCTTATTTAAGATGGAGTTGCTGGCTGGGTGTGGTGGCTCAGGTCTGTAATGTCAACACTTTGGGAGGCTGAGGTGGGCGGATCACAAGGTCAGGAGTTCGAGGGCAGCCTGACCAACATGGAGAAACCCCAACTACTAAAAATATAAAACTAGCCAGGCGTGTTGGTGCATGCCTGTAATCCCAGCTACTCAGGACTCTGAGGCAGAGAATCGCTTGACCCTGGGAGACAGAGGTTGCAGTGAGCTGAGATAATGCCATTGAACTCCAGCCTTGGCAACAAGAGTGAAACTCCATCTCAAAAAAAAAAAAAAGATGGAGTTGCTCTGGTTCACATGCATCTGAGACTGGGGCCCCAGGCAAGCCTGGACGGGAGGGCTTCCATCCCACACAGCCGTGAAGACCAGGATCCTGAGAGAGGGCGTTCATTGCTGCCAGTCACTTGGAGTCTCCAATGCACCAGGCTGTCTCCAGTTGGACAGCGGTACTCTCTGCCCCCTGCCTCCTGCCTAATTCCCAGTCATCCTTCAGGGCTCGGTGCAGACAGCTCCTCCAGGGAGCCTCCCCAGAGAGGGGGTCTCCTGCCCTCGCAGCCTGATCAGTCCCCTTCACTGGCTCCTCCAGCTGCCTCTGTCTCCCCTGTCCTAGCTCAGGCCACACTGTGTCCCTTCTTTTCCCTGCTGACCTTGGGGAACAGAAAACCTAGAAGAGCAAGAGAGGAAGGAAGGTGGAGTGAGAAACCCAGGGACAGGTCTCTAGTGGAGGCCCACAGGGCTCTGCCCTTCCATAGTTGTGATCACCAGGCAGTGGGGGGCTGTAGGGCTGGGCTGGCTGAGACAATGGTGCTCCTGGGGGCTAAGTCCACACTCCAGGCTGAGCTCCAATCACACCTGAACGCAGATGCCGCCTAGGCCCCAACAGCAAGGAAGTAGAGGTTGGTAAATGCTTTATTGGGGCATTAAGGAATCCTGTCAATTTAACCACACCTGCCCTTCCCAGCATGTCCGGTCCCTCTACAGGCATGAGCCACCTCACCCAGCTTTTTTATTTTTATTTTTTTAGACAGAGTCTCACTCTGTCTTCCAGGCTGGAGTGCAGTGGCGTGATCTCGGCTCACTGCAATCTCTGCCTCCCAGGTTCAAGCAATCCTCCTGCCTCAGCCTCCCGAGTAGCTGGGACTACAGGCACCTGCCACCACGCCTGGCTAATTTTTGTATTTTTAGTAGAGACGGGGTTTTACCTTGTTGGCCAGGCTGGTCTGGAACTCCTGACCTCAAGTGGATCCGTCCACCTCAGCCTTCCAAGGTGCTGGGATTCCAGGAGTGAGCCACCGTGCCCAGCCACATGCTCTTTTGCTAGAGCAGGGCGGAAGACAGAGATTCCCGGTGAGGTCACCCCACCCCACTCAAATGTGGTCATTCCCACACTGGCACTGTCGCCCACGGAGCTCCTGCCCCGTCCCCGAGATCCGCCCTGGCAGCTCATGGCCCACCCTCAGACTGGCCCTCACCCTGAATCCCTTCCTGTGTCCTTTGAACTGGTTCCCTCCCCCTGGGACATCCAACCCCAGGCTGCCTTGTTCACATAGCCAGGAGTCTGGAGGGCTGGGGCTGGGGGCTGGGATTCCCACCGAGGCCCCTTGGCCATCAGATCCACATCTGGACCAGCCTCTGGCCACTGAGATCTAGAAGAGGAGCTGCAGCCCATTGCCAGAGATAGCGTGTGCTTATCTCGAAACTGCTATATGACCCGAGAGATTTCCTGGCCTTCACCAGGCCGGTGCTGGGTGGGACCTCCCTGTCCAAGAGCCCAGAGTAGGGGACCACAAGGACCTCCTCACTGGGGTCTCTGCCCTCATCGGACCCCCCCAGTCCTCCCTCAGCCTGGGCTGGGTGGGTGATGGAGCTGCCAGCCTGCTGGAAATTTCTCTCCCCTTGGGGCCTCAGGGCTGGGAGCCAAGGGCAGCTGCCGCCCAGGAGGAGGGAGAAGGCCCACGGCTGGGCTGGGTGCGCCGTGAACCACACGTGAGATCTGGGGCAGATGGGAGGCAATCGGGTTTGGGGCAGTGCCGCGGTTCCACAGAGGGCAGGCCTGGGTCCCCCAGTGCTGGCCAGGTGGCTGGGCCTCTGCCCTTGTGGGACCCTAGAAGAGTTTCCACATCCCTTTAAGCCTCAGAGGAAATTCTAGCAGGAGAGAAGGAGAAGTTGGGACAGGGAGCTGTTCATTCTGACATGAGTTCAGGTAGAGGCGGCAACCACGGGGGCTCCAGGGGCGCCAGGGGACACAGCAGCCTGTCCCCACACCTCTTCCCCTGGGGACTGGCCCTGTTCCAGCCTGTTAGGGCCTGGGCTCCTGAGGGCCCTGATCCCCTCCTGGGACCCCTGGCTTGCAGCCAGGAACTGGGGAGAGGGGCCCAGGTGTGTGGTGTGGGTGGCAGGTGAGTGATGGGCCTAGCGAGGCTGGCTCAGGCCTGGGGTCACCAGAGGGCTTGGCAGAGACTCTCTAGATCCCCCACACCCTCCCACCCTATGCCCCTCCACCATCCCACCCGGGCCTCAGAGAGGTATCACAGGCACCTCTGCATGTCTACTGTGCAGATGGGGAAACTGAGGCTCTGAGAGCACCTGGGATCATCACCACCCTCTACCACCAGGCCCCCCTTGGCATTCTCCACAGAGCAGCAATTTCCCCCAAGCCCAGAATGTTCCAGAATGTTCTGGAAGTCCTCATTTACAGTCAGAAGCCACCTGCAGCCCATAACCGGTGGAGCAGGGCTCTGTGCAGGGCTTACCTGACTTTGGAGTTCTTGACCTGAGATCCGACTTTCACTTCTGGCAGCTGTGTGGCCTTGGGCGAGTTCCTCAACTTCTCTGGGCCTCAGCCACTTCCTCTGCAGAGTGGAGCCACTGTCTGCACCTTCTTCAGGAGACTGAGGTCACGCTGATCCCCCCAACATCCTGCAAGGTCTCTGCGTACACCCCTGCAGGGAGGAATGATTGGTCTGGGTCCCTGGCCCTCTGTGGGCCTCAGTTTCCCCTCCTGTAATATTTTTTTTTTTGAGATGGAGTTTTGCTCTGTCACCGAGGCTAGAGTGCAATGGCACGATCTCAGCTCACCACAACCTCTGCCTCCCAGGTTCAAGCGATTCTCCTGCCTCAGCCTCCCAAGTAGCTGGGACTACAGGCACGCACCACCATGCCCAGCTAATTTTGTATTTTTAGTAGAAACGGGGTTTTTCCATATTGGTCAGGCTGGTCTCGAACTCCTGACCTCAGGTGATCTGCCAGCCTCAGCCTCCCAAAATGCTGGGATTATAGGCGTGAGCCACCGCGCCCGGCCTGTAATACTTTTAAGAACTCTACCTCTCCCTGCTCATCCACAAGGCCACACACATGGTCACAGCCACTGGCAGACACAGCTTAGAGCCCCACATGTGGCCGCACACAGCCCACTTCACCACACCCAAGGACACAGGTCCATGCAGACACAGCCTTGCATGGTCACACAGAGAGACACACAGACTCGGAGAGGCCCGCACACTCAGAGAGGGGCCCCCACACCATCCAACACTCAAAGCCTCACTCCCAGGGACACACAGGCCGTCTCACACTGGGAATCGCCACCACCCACGAACACCCACATAGCGCCACGGGCGGGCAACACGACGCATCTGCAGGCACTATCAGAGTCACGCCGCGGTCACACCCACAGTGATGCGTTCGTGACACCGACCTGCTGATGGTCATACCGAGTGTTCCCCCAGCCATGTGCATACCCCTGCTGATGGTCACACACATACCTTTCAACCTCCTCCGCAGGGGACCCTTCCCCTCCCTGACCTGCCCTGCACGACTGAGGCAACACATCCAGTACCCTTGGGCCCTGTGCCCTGGGCAGATAGGGTCCCGTTAGCCCAGCCCTGCCCAACTTCACCTCTGGAGAGCATGGGCCCCACTCAACCCTCGGAGCCTGCATGTCCACTGTGCAAATGGGGAAACTGAGGCTCAGAGAGCACCTGGGATTCACCACCACCTTCCAACACCAGGTCCCCCTTGATATTCTCCAGAGAGCAGCAATTTCCCCCCAAGCCCAGAATATTCCAGAATGTTCCAGAAGTCCTCATTTACACTCAGAACCCACCTGTGGCTCCTAAGTGGTGGAGCCGGGCTCTATGCAGGGCTTGCCTGACTTTGGAATTCTTGACCTGAGATCTTCAGAAAACCAATTTTCACTTCTGGGTGCGTGCCAGAGCCCACTCCGGGAAGCCAGCTGGAGGGGAGGACCACCGAGGGATCTGACCTCCACCCCCCACCCCAACCAAGGGGCTTGACCTCTAGGGCCACAGAAAGTTCTAGAACAGGGTTTTCTGCCCCTGGACATTT
This sequence comes from Plecturocebus donacophilus, assembly GCA_004027715.1. NCBI lineage: Eukaryota > Metazoa > Chordata > Mammalia > Primates > Pitheciidae > Plecturocebus > Plecturocebus donacophilus. Next base: position 594 of record PVKP010048132.1, on the reverse strand, counting down.
GGAACCATAATTGTCGGTTATGGGACCCCAACCTGTGCATCGTATCGAGTTCAGAGTAACCGTGGCCTCTACCCACTCAGTGATCTCATCCTCCTTCCCTGGTTGTGACAACTGGAAATGCCTCTGGACATTGCTAAGTGCCCTTGGGGGCAGAATCGCCCGCATGAGCACGCCTGTTCTGGAGTGAGGGATGCAGGAGTTTTCCTCGAAGCATTCTTGTCTGCAAATGGTAGAGCATTGTCTGTCTGCACCTCTCATGGGTGGCTACAGACTGGAACCACAGGTCAACCTGCCAGCACCGTCGCCTGGGGCAAGGCTTCAAGGGTGCCAGTTCCCAGGGGCCAGTGACTTCCAGGGTGAGGTCCCCAGCAGGTGAGGATCCCAGCAGGTGAGATTCAGTTTGGTAAGGTCCCTGGGAGCTGGTAGGTGCAGCCTCCAGCAGGCAAGGTCCCCAGCAGGGCAGGCTCCCAGCAGCCGTGAAGGCTGGCATGTGAAATCCCAGGTAAATGACATGTCGGCCACCAAAGCCTCCAGCAGGCGAGGCCCCAGGCAGGTGAGGTCCCAGGCAGGTGATGCCCCAGGGAAGTGAGCCCA
>PVKP010048131.1:0-14650 GCA_004027715.1 Plecturocebus donacophilus | reverse complement strand
AAGGAGCTCCTGCCTCTGAGAAGTAGTTGGTAAGTAGGATCAGTACAGAGCCCAGCAAGGTATATGCAACTTCCAGAAAAGAGCTTAGGTGGAGATAACTTGAGATTTTAGGGACGTAAGTGTACCCCTAAAATGAATCTAATTATTTAAATATTAGGTAACTACTTAACTGGTCAGGCGGAGGACCTGAAAACTTCAGTCCAATGATAGACTGGTAATTGTGAGAGCTTAGATAAATTGTATATGGTAGCCAGTAGTGATGATGGAACTTGCATTCATCAAATAATGTTTGCAGAATTTCTTTACCAACTTAAAAGAAGTATTTCAGTTTTTCAAAATTCAAAATGCTAAAGACAATTATATTTTTAAAAAGTGAACCTTGACTGTCTCCCAATCTACTTCGAAACTCACATCTTTGGTGTTAAATGTCATGCGAAATCTAGCATTCAAGTTAAACACTGCATTCAGTATGATGATTGATGTTTTCACATGAAGAAGCTATGCATCCTGTCTGAAAATTTCTGAAAGCCAGTTTTTCATTTTTATTACTGGAAGAGTAATTTGAAGAGTAGAGTTGCCAGACTTAGCAAATAAAAATACAGAACTCCAGTATTCCAAGATTTAAAATTAACTAAGAACGCTGTATTTTATCTGGTGACCCTAAAACAGAGAACAATTGAAAATAAAAGAAAATTTTAAAAATTGTAAATTAAAATGCTGACAATCACAGGAAAAGGCTAGGCGGGGACTGGTATTAGTTTTATTGGTATAAGGAGATCAGTGTCTCAGGTAAACACTGAGACACTGCACCCTGATTCTGCAGACTGAAGAGTCTCAGGTAGAACCAGAGAAATTAGTTTTAATATTAAAAACAAATTAAGACCTAATACTTATAATTAATTTATAGATTCTTAAAAATGTGTAAAGAAATACCAGCAACCTATTAGAAATATGAGAAAAGGCTATGGAAATAAACTTCACAGAAAACTAAGTCCAAGTCGCTAAGGAATATGAAAAAAAGGAGGAAATACAAAATAGTAACTGAGGTATTGTTTTCGCCATCAGGATGAAACATTCAGGTGCCCAGCTAAAAAATGACAGCATTTCATCCCATTAAAAATGTCTGAGATATTGTTAAATCCATCAGTATGACACATTCAGGTGCCCAGCCAGAAAAGTGACAGCATTTTATCCCACTAAAAATGTCTTTCGATAGGATTATATAAATCCATATTCACCTCAAGAATATTTTTGTAAAGAATTATTTGAAAAGAACAAGGAGGGATATCCAGTTCTAACCCTTACTGGTGTACTGTGATTCAATCCTGGCTCTAACTCCCTAAGCTGCAAGGTAATAGCTTAGTCCTCCACATGCCTGTCCCCACTTCAGATACCAGCCACAAGTCCAAGGCATCTCCCAGCCACCCTCACTTCTGACCAACTGACACAATCTCCCTCAGGTCCAATAGTTGGCTAGAATGACTCACAGAACTCAGGAATAGACTATATTTGTGATTCACACTTGATTATAAAAAATGCAACCGTGAAACATAAATAAAGCGAAACATGTAGTAAGTTCTGGGAGGGTCCCAAATGCAAAGTGTCCATGCCCTCTCCTTGTGAAATCAGGGCATGTTGCCTGTCTGCCCAGTGATGTGTTCACTAACACTAAGCTTCCATGTTCAGATTTTTTATTAGGGTTTTATTATGTAGGCACAGTTGATTAAATCATTGGCCTCTTGAATGAATTCAATCTCCCACTGTCTTCCTCTTCTTGGAAAGCAGGCAGCTGAAAGTCCCAGCATGCTAATCTATGCTTGGTCTTTCTGGTGGCCAGTGCTCCTCCTGAGGCTCTCTAAGGGCCTGCCATGAGTCATCTCTTTAGCATAAAGTCAGATGTGACCCTGAGGACCCATGAATAACAAAGCCACTTCTATCATTCAGGAAACATCAAAGATTGTCAAAGTCCCATACCAGAAACCAGGGACAAAAAATTCCAGGCAAATTCTTTATCGTATAGCAAGGAGTACAGGAGGCAAGAAGAGGCTAGCAAGAATTTGAAAAGACAAAAGACACTAGATTGTGTTTTATGAACTTGAAGTCATGAACCTTCATTAATCAGTTTTTTTTTAAAAATTTAGTTCATTACTTAGTATAGAATATAACAATAGAAAAGAATAAACCAGAGTACATCATGTGTAGTAAGGATAAGTATTATTTTGTAAAACTTTATATATACAAATGGAGATGATAGAGTCACTTAGACATACACACACAGACCTGTACATAGACGTAGAAGCTTACAATGTAAAATGGATTATTACTGTGGTTTAAGATGGAGAGAAAAGCCAGATATAGTATGCACCTAAAGTAAAACAAATAAATTAAAAAAAAAAAGAGAGAAAAATAAATAAATAAAATAAAATGTATATTTTAAACTTAAAAATATATACATATATATATTGGGCCGGGAGCAGTGGCTCACACCTATAATCCCAGCACTTTGGGAGGCCGAGGCGGGCAGATCATGAGGTCAAGAGATCAAGATCATCCTGGCCAACATGGTGAAACCCTGTCTCTACTAAAAATGCAAAAATTAGCAGGGCGTGGTGGCACATGCCTGTAGTCCCAGCTACTTGGGAGGTTGAGGCAAGAGAATCGCTTGAATCCAGGAGGTGGAGGTTGCAGTGAACTGAGATTACGCCACTGCTCTCCAGCCTGGCAACAGAGCAAGACTCCGTCTCAAAAAAAAAAAAAAAAAAAAAAAAAAAAAAATTTAGGTCACTGTCCATCAGTAAATGAATGGATACAAAAATTAAAATATGGTATATATACACAATGGAATACTAGTCAGCTTTAGAAAAGAAGAAAACTCTATTAATTAAGACAACATGGATGAACCTGGAAGACATTATGCTAGGTGAAATAAGCCAGGCACTGAAAGACAAATACTGTGTGACCTTCTTATACGTGACATCTCAAAACATTGAACTTCAGGAAGTAGAGAGTATAACGATGGTTACTAGAGCCTGGTGGGGAGAGGTGGTTAGGGAAAAGCACATGGTGGAAGGATACAAAGCTCCAGGGAGACAGGAGAAATACTTCTACTGATCTACTGCACAACATGGTGACCATAGTTAATTATAATGTATATTTCAAAATCCCTAAAAGGCCAGATTTTAAATATTCTCGTTACAAAAAAATAAGTAAATTAGCTTGATTTCATTATTGCACAATATATACATATGTCAAAACATCACATTGTACCTCGTAAGTATATACAATGATTATTTGTCAATAAAAAAATTAAATTAAATTAAAAATTAACAAAATGTTTAAGGCCAGTGCCCCAAGTAGACAGATAATATTTCTATTAAAATGTGAGTTATGGTATTATTCATCCAAGTTTTCTTTAAATATCCAGTTATTATTAGGACTTCAGCAAACCTTTTAAGTACCATGCAAGTTATTTTGAAAATAACTCAGCTCACAAAATGAATGGTGTTTATGTTCCTTGTTAAAGTAAATGCTATAGTATCTACGTTCAATTTCTGTCCTATCACCCTGTGACCTAGATGAAGGTTATAAATTTACCTTGCTCCATAAAAATGTGGCTACTAAATCATCATAATAAGAAATATTCAGCTGGGAATTCTTTCAGGGGGGAGTTTCTATTGACTTACAGAGCTGATTTCCTATATTTACTGAATCTCTTTCATCATTGCTTGGTCTACAGGAAAATTAATTCATATATTTTACAGGTGTTTAACATGTCAGGCCCATGCTAGGCACTTGTGGATACAGCAATGAAAAGGCAGATGTGGTATCTGCCAGGTGTAAGTTCTATAAACAGAGGAACCAAACCTAGCCTGGGCAGTGAGAGAGGGAGCAGTGATTAAGTTAACATCTGAAGGTGGCCAAGTAAAGACAGAACTAGTGAGCCCTAAGATATTAATAAGAGTCAACGAAGCTGAAAGAATCTGAGTATAATCGGTGAGGTAAGTACAAGGGAGAAGGGGTCTAAGAGGTGAGGTCGAGGATGGCAGGAGCCAGGTTTTGAAGAATTTAAAAGTTACTTTTTGCATTTCAGACATTATTTTAAAGCCAATTACTATAGAGTGATTAGATCTTTCCGTTTGATATCTTTTCTAAACAGCACCAAAAAGCGAGGTCTAGAATTCTGACAAATTGCTGTGGACCTGGAGTTCTTAATGGATGAACATTCATAATCTAGTGGAAGTTGACCAGCCTCACTTTCAGAGCTCTAGGGGATAAATTAAGAATATTCTGAAGATAGGCTTGGAAGATGCCTACAGAGTGACTGGGCATTCTCTAATAAGAGCCATGGAGACCATTTAAATATGGGTATGCACAAAGAAAACAATAAGAGCAGAGAGCAGAAGAGCATAGAAAAACAAATTATATTTTAAAAGATACAGCAGCTGTCACTCTGTTTCAGAATTTGATGTTTATCCTTTCAATTGCTATCTATAAAATATACATAAAATTCAGATACAGTTTTCATTTTAGCACAATACAATATTTAACACATGGCTGGTTCAATTAATTTAGGCTGAGGGATTGCAGCTTTAAAAATGTCCTTTTTTGTATCTGTTTGTTTCAGCTATTATAGTAATAGTATTAAAAAATGACCAACATTTGCAACTGAGTGATTTCTTAACACTATAAAAATAGAATCTAGTACATAGAGCAAGAGCAGCAAGTTCTCAAATTTGACTTAAAATTAAGTTCCATTTTTAAAATCTGAGAGACTAATTTGTATTCTTTGCTTTCTTATATAGTTTTTTTGGTGAATTTTCAGATTTTAAAATAGACTGACTTCTGATGCTGTTCATTTTTCCTTGATAGAGTTATTTATGTCATTCCTATCCCCATTCATCGTTTTCTATCTTTACAAGGGCATCCTATTTTTCATTGTGTCTTTATTTCAAAAGTAAGAAATGATTTTATTCTTAGACAAATTCTTCCCTAAAAAGAATTGTGCTGTGTGTGTGTGTGTGTGTGTGTATATATATGTGTATGTATATATAAATGTATGTGTGTGTGTATATATATGTATATATGTGTGTATGTATATATATATGCATGTATATACATATATATTCCATTACTGAATTATGTGGGGCTCTTTTGATTACAAATGATAGAAACCCAGCTCAAATGTGTTTAAATGAAATAAAGGATATTTTATTGGTTCACATGCCTAAACCACATGTCGTTAGGGATAATAAGAACTAAAGACTAACAGAATCTTTCAGATGGTTATATCTACCTTTTATTTCTGATATTCCTTCTCTGCAACTGCAAGTAGGTTTCTTCAGATACAGAGACATGGTTGTCCTCTACTCACAGCAGATATCCTCATGCCTCTGCACTAGAGAAGAGAAAGCACTCTTTTCCCAGATCACTTGTGGAAAAATCTTCCCAGGTGCTGTGGTTTGGATATGGCTTGTTTGGCCCCAGCAAGTGTCATGTTAAAATTTAATTCCCGGTAGTGGATATGGGGTCTAATGGAAGGTGTTTGCATCTTGGGGTGTGTCCCTCATGAATAGATTAGTGCCATTTACACAGGAGTGAGTTCTCACTCTTAGTTCCCATGAGAACTGATGGTTGAAAGGAACTAATGGCACTTCCTCTCTCTCTCTCTTCCTCTTCCTGGCCATGTAATCTCTGGACACACCTGTTCCTGTTCATGTCTGTCATGAGTGGAAACAATCTGAGTTCCTTCCCAGAGGCAGATGCTGGTGCCATGCTTCTTGTACAGCCTGGAGAACTATGAGCCAAATAAACTTATTTAGAAGTACAAATAAATTACCCAGCCTCAAGTATTCTTTTATAGCAACACAAGTGGACTGACACAAGAGGTAAGAATTCTGATTGGGCTGACTTTGGTCATGTGACAATCTCTCTAGTTCAATCACTGTACATGAGGTGGCATACTATGATTGGTACCTGCCACTAGAACCACATGAACTGAAGAGATACTTTGGAGAAAAAAGGTGTTGTTTATATTATAAACAGAAAAACCTGTTTACTGACTATAAAAAATATAAGTGGGAACATGTTTTGTTTGAGTATTCATTATTTTAAATGAAATGTATCAATTACATCAAAAACTTCCTTTAATGTACCACAGTGTATTGACATCATCTTTTTGTGTTTGTGTCTTCCACTGAACAGCAAATTCCCCAAAGAACCAATTATATGTTACTAAGATTTGTATTGCTGGTGCCTAATGGCTATGGTTTCATTGTCACTGCCAAAACTATTGTTATTGAAATTTAATTGCCATTGTAACAGTGTTGAGTGGTGGGAATTTTAAGAGGTCATTAGGTCATGAGAGCTGCCCTCATACCTTCATGCTATGCCCTCATGAATGCATTAAAGCCATTATCACAGGAGTGGAGCCCTAATAAAAAGTATGAGTTTGGGCATATTTCCTTTCTCTGTCTCATGTGCTCACTTGCCCTTCCACCATATTGTAATGCAGCAGGAAGGCCCTCACCAGATGCAGCTCCTGATCATGAAATTCCCAACCTCCAGAACAATGAGCAATACATAAATCTCTTTTCTATACAAATTTCTCACTCTATGTTATTCTGTTGTAGCAACAGAAAGAAAATGGACTAATAAAGCCCAAACCACACCATTATGTAATATATTCATGTGTACCAACCTGAATTCATGCATACCAACAAACCTGCATGTGTAACACCTGAATCTGTAAAAATGCTTTTTAAAAAATAAACAAAAGGAATGAATACACTAACATTGTACTTAGCACATGGCAGATAGTCAAGAAGAATTTATTGAATTGAGCATTTTAATATACATAAAAAGCATTTGCAGACAAGAAAAACAGTAATATTAACCTATTCACAGCCATAACACTAGACATGCCCAAAATATATACATGGCACTTCCTTTCTAATCTTCAAGATTTTTTTTAATTGAAGAATAATGAGTAGTATGGGGAAACTTTTGGTTATCTAACAAATCTACACATTATTCATCCCATGTTACCAGATACATAGCTAGACCACATCTCTCAGGTGCCCTTGTATTTTAAGGGTGGCCATATGACTGCGTTCTCACAAGTTGAAGTTATATTTGTCACTTGTGGGCTAGGCTTTGGCCGGCCTCCTCAATATCCTATTTCCTCCTTTATGCTTGCTAGAGTCTAAGTTAATCAAACCTTAGCCACGCAAATGATGACAATATTTTAGGGAACTGTGGAGTTCTACAAGAGAAAATGCCTGGATCACAAAGTGATCACATGGAGCAGAGCTGACTCATGAAGCTAGAGCATCTGCCTTGGAGTTGTTAACATGAGAAAAAAAATAGATCTTTTTCCTTCAAGGCCCTAGATTCTTTGGCCCCTTTGTTACAGCAGTTACCTTATCTTACCTGAAAAAAAAGTTAAAAGAATTAAAAAATTAGGGCAAGCCAGAAGCTGGGAGGTAGGATTTACATTGAAAATAAAAATAAATAGTAGAATAAGGAAAAAATGAATTTTAAAATGTAAGAAACTACATGGGGAGAAGTGAGTCTGCATTGGAGCTGAACAGTAAGGGAGGTTTCGGGTTTAGAGAAAGATTTTTGAAGCTGTAAAATATGTAAGAGACAAAGAGATAACTAGAGAAAGACATCGAGACCATTCTGCCCAACATGGTGAAAACTCATCTTTACTAAAAAACACAAAAATTAGCTGGGCGTGGTGGTGCGCACCTGTAGTCACAGCTACTTGGGAGGCTGAGGCAGGAGAATTGCTTGAATCTAGGAGGCGGAGATTGTAGTGAGCCGAGATCGCGCCACTACACTCCAGCCTGGTGCGTGGCAACAGAACAAGACTCTGTCTCAAAAAAAAAAAAGAAAGAAAGAAAGAAAAGAAATTGTTAGTTTGGGTTGTGTTTTCTTTTGACTTAGACAATGTAAATGTTTAAAATATTTTTAAATCATTCTTGGCCCCCATGATGGTATTAATTTAAATGTGATACTAAGTAAATGGACTGTCCCTAGAAATAGTCAAATTAAATCATCTCACACATATTTCTAAAGAATTGAATGAATATCACTTCCCATTAGGATTTAGACTATCAAATTGCTTTTGAAGTTTAAATTATATTGTACTGGCAAAGAAAACTTTTATGCTAATTTTGAGGCAAAGTGTAGCCATACTGATATTGAGCAAATATGTTTAGCAGTGTCTCCAGGTGTGCATCAGGCTGGAGAGTAATTTAGATCATGGGAATGGACACTATGATATTTTTTTCGTTACCATTGATCAGTGTCCTTTTGATTATTTTGCTTCAAATGTTTTAAAAATTTTCAAACCTACAAAAAGTTGAATAATAGTGTGACAAACACTAATATGCCCTTATCCTAAATTATTATTTGTTAACTTTTTGTCACTTTTGCATGCATGTGCTCTGTCTCTCTTCCTTCTCTTCTCTCAAGGCTATTCTCCTGTATTGTCTATGTTTTCTTCTAGATAGATTATGTTTTGCCTTTCATAATTAAATTTAAAAATATGTCTGGCCTAGATTTTTGTGTATAATGTGGTAGGGATCTAGTTTTATTTTTAAATGATATACACATACTGCTTAAATGTCAGTGCTAGATATCAAGCTATTCTGGTGGCTACAATCCCACTCTTTTGTAGTCTGCTTTGCGATGTCAGCGTGGGACTCAACAAACCCCGCATCTCCTTTGTCACACTCCACTCTATATGTCCCATGAGCAGAAGGTCCTGGAGGGAGACTAGAAATTTGAGAAGAACCAGGCACATGCTCCTTCCTGTTCACTCTCTTAGGGTCAGTCCAGCAAGGACCTTAGGCATAGTAATGATCTTGTTTACTGTAGCAGCGTTTCCAGTTGCTAGTGTTTTCCGTGATCCCAGAGCTAGCCTCACTGTGCTCCTTCAGAGGAACCAGCACCAGCCTTGGTGTAATCCCTTCCTGTGAGGTCTAGGTCCCCACTCTGACGGGCCTTTCCTTCAAGCTCTTAGGTTCTAAGAATCACAAACTCTTCCTTTTGGACTACCAAATTCCAGCAAGGCCAGCTGCTTCCTGCACACTATCTCTATTTTCTTAACTGTGCCCTTCTTGCTCTTGCAGTTCTTTAACCCTTGTTTACCACATTCCCTACAATCAATTCTCTCTGTTGAAGTAAATGGTGTCATATCTGCTTTTTTCACTGGACCTTGACTGACACACTATCCAATGATCCAACATCATTTATTAAAATATCATCCTTCTTTCAATGTACTGCAATACTGTTTTGCACAATCAAAAGGCCACACGTAGGTGGTTCTATTTTGTACTCTTTATAGTTCCATTGGTATATTTGTCCATTTCTATGCCAAATCCTTATTGCCTTTGTTACTATTACTTTATAATGTATTTTGATATCTGGTAGTGTTAGTCTTCTTGTCTTGTTCATTTTCATTAAGATTAGGTAGTGAGAGTGCCAGCTGTCAGATCCTTTGGGATCCCCTTCAGCTAATGAGAGCCACTTACTCAAGGTCACACCCTTCCAGAAGCAGCTGGAATCCACTGACTAAAAGATGCAAATATATAAAGGCCTGGCCACTTCAGCCAGTGCAGGCCATTCTGATGGGGGACACTCATTCCTGAGCTCCCTGCTAGATTGTCTGAGGCTTTGCAGAAACTACGACAGTTTGATGTCTTCTTTTGCCCATCCTGTTTCAGACCCTTCCTTTCACAGGTATTGATCTCTAGTAAACATATTACTCCGCAATTCCCACATCAGCATCTGCTTCGGTAGACGACAATCTACAAGACCTTATCTCAGACACCTGGTGCTCTCCTGGTTTTGTTGCTAATAATGGAAGCCAATATCCTTGCTTACTAAGGTCTGTTTACTTACTGAGTAAGGGAAAGTGGAATGAACTATGGTGAGCTTTCTGGTTGAACAAAGTTCATCAACTCAGAATATAAAACATGGCTTTGCTACTAAGAACAGCAGTGTGAGAAGAAAAGAAGGAAGGACTCAAGAGCTAGGGGCTAGGGCCCACAATGTAGATCATAATACTCCAGTTCCTTTACGATATTGTTCTGGGACTTCTCTGTTCTTCTCCCAATCATTGCTTCCAGAAATTTATTTGTTTTTGTTTCTTTTTTTTTCGGAGAACTAATTTTAAGTTTTATTGATAATTATCATGTTGTTGTTGACAGCTTTGTCTTCCATTTTATTGATCTCTCCTTTAATTTTTAATCTTCTATTCTTTGAGTTTATTCTGTTGTTCATTGTTTACCTTCTTAAGATGGACAACTGGCTTATTCATTCTGAAGGTTATCTCTTTCTCTAATAGAAATATTCAAAGGTATGAATTTACCTCAAAGCATCATTTTTATAATAGTATGGAAATACAGCATTTGAATTCATTGCTCTATAAGCATGAGCTATACATAGCAAATTCCTTTGACAGAGTACATTATAGAAAGGGGGAGGAAGTGTGACTTCAGAGAGGAGAACCTGACTCTATCTTGCTCACGTGATCAAGGTTAACATCAACAGGGATACATCCGGTTGGCAGTTGTTACCATTAATGCAATGTGATGAAGACAGCACTTTAACTTTGTGGTCTTTCTCTCAGAAAACCACAACTGCAGTCAAATCATGAGGATAGATCATAAATTTCCAATAGTGAGAATCTTACAAAATATCTGACAAATAATCCTCAAAATTGTCCAAATTAAGGAAAATTTGAGAAACTGTCACAATGAACAGGAGTTTCAGGAGACATGATGACTAAATGTAATGTAGTGTCCTGAATGGGATCCTGGAACAGAAAAAGAACATTAGGAAAAAAACTGAGAAAATGTGAATCAAGTATAAAGTTTAATAATAATGTTATTAATATTGGTTCATCAGTTGTGGCAAACATACCATACTGATATGTTAATAACAAAGGAAAATGGTATGAGGTATGTGGGAACTCTCTTTACTGTCTTCCCATATATCTCTAAACCTAAAGCTGTTCTTAACACTGTACACACACAGACACACAGATACACACATGCACACACTCATTATTATCTGGTTCTAGGTATTCTTTAATTTCATTATGATTTGCTCTTAACCCACGTGTTATTGAACAATGTTATTTTTTAATTCCAAATATTTGAGAATTGTTAATATATATTTTATTAACATATCTTATTTGCATTGTACATAAAAATCATAGTTCATGTAATATCTATATATTGAAATTTTTGAGGCTTTCTTTTTGGCTGAGTTATGATAAATTTCTATAAATGTTTTTCTGTTTGCTGGAGAAATATGTGAATTCTATAACCTGTTAGAGACAGAACTTCTAAATGTCTGCTCATTCAGACTTACTGTTTTCATTGTTAGCTCCTCTAATTTACTTGCTTATTTTTGTCTACTCCAGCTTATGATGCTCTCATTATGATAGAAATTTATCAGCTTCTTCCAACTGGTGTATCAATTTTTACCTCATATATTTTGATGGTATTATTAAGTGTTTAATGACGGGAACCTTTTATCATTATAATTTGCATTAAAATCCCCTTTGCTATGAGATACCTGCTATCTTTTTGGTTAGTTTCTTTCTAGCATGCTATTAATATCATTTTCTTTCGACTTTTGTATCAGTATGTTTATCCAGTCTTTTTTAAACAGCATATATATGTCAATATTTGTTTTTTAACTGGTATATTTACTGTATTTACCTTTTTGTAATAACTGAAATATATTTGTTTCTATCATCTTTACGTATTATTTCAAATTGTTCTCACTTTTTCTGTCTCATTTTAATGACCCCAAAGACGAAATCTTCAGCATGCTCTTGTACCCCTTGGCCTATCTCTTACCTCAAATACTTATCAGAGTAACACCCCACAAATCATCATTTGTCACAGCAATCTGTAAAGACAGCAAACATTATCAAAATAATCAATAATCTTTTCTTCACATGATCTCTTGCAAGTCTCCTAGATTTGTCTCTTTTTAAAAAATACTTCATATGAAACTCTTTCAATGAGGAGTTTTGCATGGCTAGGTGTCCAAAGCTTTCCATGCCTGAGAATATTCTTTTATGTCCCCATATTTGAATGACAGTTTGCCTGAATATAAAATTCTACTTCCTAAGTTTTTTCCTTTTGTTCCTGAAAACACTACTCTATCCTCTGTAGTAACATAATTTTTGTTCTTTTGTATTTTCCTCTATACATATGCAGTTTTTAGAATTTTCTCTTTGTTCTTGGTGTGACTTTCACTATAAGATGTGGACATTTTTCCTCATTTCTCCTCTTTAGTGCTCTATGTGTCTCTTCAGTCCAAGGTCTTTCTCTTTTTATATTGATTCTGTGACATTTATCTCAGTTATTTCTTCAACTATTCTAAAAAATATTTCATACTCTTTTTTTGTTTTTCTCTTTTTTCTAGCATTACCATTATTTAGAAATGCTGCTTCTCTATATTCCATAACTTTTCTTTTATGCCTTTTTATTTCTTTGCCTTGTCTTCCTTTCAGGGAAATTTCCCCCATGTGTTCATCTGGTTTGCTCATGTCTTCCTCGGCTGTATCCATTCCCTTACTCTTCACAATGATGCATAATTTATTAAAAGTATAATTGTGGAAATAGCAAATATGTCTGCTTGGTTCTCATTTTTGTTGTCTTGTTCATATTGACAATGCCTTTCTTTATCTCATTTTTTGGTGCTAATCAGGCTCCGTCGATATTCTTGGCCTATCTATTCTAAGAGTTTCACTTAGGCAAACTGTAACACAGCATGGTTTTCTTTTGAAGCGCAGCTCAAACGTCTTGTTAGGTTGGTTGGAGAGCTGCTTTTCCCCTGAATGTATAGGCTAGGGTGTCTGGCAAAACTCCAGAGAGCATGGACCCATTGAGCTCAGAGGAGGAGGAGTGAATGGGCCCAGGATGGAAAGCCCCAACCCCCAAACCTTATCAATCAACCAGAGCTTCTGCCTCAGAGCAGCTCCCCAGCCCCTGCTTTACCCTTACTGGCCCGCCCCCAACCCCCCTGCAAGCAGGATGACTGCAAGCCTGCGAGGACTTCCAATATTATGATTCCCCATCACAGGGTGTGGAAGCACAGGGGTGGGGAAAGCACCAATTTATTTTTTAAGCTCCTCCTAAGGAGCACTTCTGTGTTGCCCTAATTTTCCTTCAAAAGGCTCTTAACTGAGAACTCTAGGTTTCCGCAGGTGTCCGGGTGGGTTCTATCTGACCCAAAGCAGTAGCAAGAAAATCAAAATGTTCCTTCTGATTTCATCCTCCAAATGCATCTCAGCTACCTTCTACAGTTTACTAAAGCTGCTTCATACTCACCTACTACCCCTGCTCTTCCCCACCCCTGGGGTTTCTCAAGTTTTTTAGTGCTTTAGGTTTTTTAGCATTCTTCCAAGTTGATCTCATTTGGGATATATAACAAAATCAGAGGTCTGGTAGGAACTGGAAACTGGTCATTCTAGCTCCTTAGCACATCGACATTAAAAGCTTCTTTTATGCCCAAGTACAATCTAACACTGCCTCCGGAGCTGTCTGGTGCAGGCAGAAGAGGAAAAGGTGAGGTTAGGGAGAGAAGCCCTAGTGATTCCTAGCAGCAGGGGAAGGAAATGATACTCTTTAATTGTAAGATTGCAAACTTCAAAGAGCTATTTAAGTAGAGTGCAGAGAACATGCTTTTAAAAGGATCAATGTTTGCCCTGTAAAATTTTAAGAGCCTGTCATTATTCTGAGACATTTAACTTTCTCTAGTTACCAGGTGCACTACCTTACTTGAGAAGCAAACTTTCTTTTACAACAATACAGGCGTTCATAAGGAATTTGGCACCACAGGTCTGCCACTTTGGGGATGCTTGGGTGTCACCAGTTTACAAGGGCAGTGGAAGCCATGGCAGCCAATGAAACCTGAGAGGCAAACGGAGTAAGAGGCAGAGGAGGCAGATGCCAGAACAATGATGAAACTCGCTGGGGAGCAGCGAGAGAGAAGGAAGCAAAACCACTAGCAGGAGGATCAGGGAAGCCAGGGAAGTCAAGCTCTCCAAGAAGAAAAGAGCCACTAATGTACTAGTCAGGTTAAGTACCACCAGGAATGAATTGTCCTCAAATTTAGGAAGAAGGAGGTTGTGGAGTTCGGAGTGTTGCAAGCAGAAAGCAAAATTTAAGTACGGGTGAATGGATAGTGGGAGAGGAAGCAAGTGTGGGCAACTTTCTAAGAGATTTAGTTGTAAAGAGGAGGCAGAGAGGAAATGAGCAGGGTTTTGTGTATTAAAGAACTGAGCATGTTCAGATGAGTAAGTCAATGGTTGTCAACTGTGGCCACAAAGTAGAGCCACCTAAGAAGCTTAAAAATATACCTATGGCTAGCCCGGCATGGTGGCTCACGCCTGTACCCAGCACTTTGGGAGGCCACAGCGCGTGGATCACTTGAGGTCAGGAGTTCAAGACCAGCATTGCCAACATGATAAAACCCCATCTCTACTAAAAATACAAAAATTAGCCAGGTGTGGTGGCACATGCCTGTAATTCCAGCTACTCAGAATGGCTTGAACCTGGGAGGCAGATGTTGCGGTAAGCAGAGATCGCACAGCTGCACTCCACTCTGGGCTCCGTCT
>PVKP010048130.1:0-14667 GCA_004027715.1 Plecturocebus donacophilus | reverse complement strand
AAAAAAAAAAAAATATATATATATATATATATATATCCATGTTGGGAACCTTTTGAGCTTCCCAGCAGTCCTCTGAGGTGGATATTGCATCAAGATGTAATCGTAATGGGTTTGTTTGCCCCATGCACAGCAAGTCAATAAACCAAGGCAGCAGGGAATGCAGCAGAGAAAGAGTTTAGTAATCATAGGGCAGCCAAACAAGGAGACAGGAGGAAACCTCAAATCCATCTCTCTGGGGAGTTTGAAGCTACAGATTTCAAGGGGTTTGGAGTGGGCCAAGGTGTCAGGATTATTGATTGGGCAAAGAGTGCAGAGTAAAGTCATGGGACAGGGAGAGGAAGAAACTGCATTGTCATGCTGATTCGATTCCTCCGTGGGTGTTTTCAAACTGGTTGGCATTAGCTGTTCTTCTGGAATTCAGGATCAGAAGAACATCTTAAGCAATTCTTAAACAAAAAGTTTATGAGTCCATGGTCACTGATCGTATCTATAGGAACAATGGGAATATAAATCAATTTTAAACAAAAACCTATGATTCTAAGGTTAGAAATTCTATCTATGGGAACAATGCAGATGCAGATGGTCAGTATCTAATGCTATGTGACTTTCAGTTGCAAGGAAGTGGGCCAAAGTGCAGCCTGATTAGTGCTTAATACAACTATATTTCTGCACAGGACCCAGCATGTAATTCTTGTTAACCCTATGAGGGCAGTTTCAATGGTACTCATTTTACAGGTGGGATAAGCAGAGATCAAAGAGGAGAAATGGTTTGCACAGGGCTTCATATCACATACACATGTTCTTTCCACTGGTTCTGGCATCCATGCCAGAGAGGTGAGACTCCAGAGAGTTCTGCCAGGCCTTTTGGAACATAGCCTGTGTGTCTATTGAGGGCTTTTCTAGCCAAAATGCTCAGGCACAGCCCATTCTTAGCATCAGCAGGCAGAAGCAAGGCCCTTCAGCTGCTTCAGGAGAGGAGGCTGCTAACAGCTGAAGAGAAGGACCTAGAGGCTCCCATCCACTCCAACAGATAACAGATCAGCAGCTAAGGGCACTGATCTGGATGATCTGGGAAATGGGCCCTGAAGTCAGACAGTCCTTGACAGCCTTGATACTCAATGTGCCCTATGGAAGTACTGGCAGCATCCGTATCACCTGGGAGTCCCTTAAAAATGCAGAACATAGGCCGGGCGCAGTGACTCACGCCTGTAATCCTAGCACTTTGGGAGGCCGAGGTGGGTGGATCACCTGAAGTCAGGAGTTCAAGATCAGCCTGGCCATCATGGTGAAACCCCATCTTTTTTTAAAAAACAAAAAAATAAAAAATAAATTTTTTTAAATGCAGAACATAGGCTGGGCACAGTGGCTCACACCTGCCATCCCAGCAGTTTTTAGGAGGCTGAGGTGGAGAATCCCTTAAGTTCAGGAGTTCAAGACCATCCTAAACCACATGATGAGACACCCCCCACTGCCAAAGCCCATCTCTACAAAAATAAAATAAATACATAAATAAAAAATTAGCTGGTTGTGGTAGCATGTGCCTGTGGTCCCAACAATTTGGGAGGCTGAGGTAGGGGAATCACTAGAGCCTGGGAAGTAGAGGCTGCAGTGAGCTGTGATCATACCACTGCACTCCAACCTGGGCAACAGAGTGAGACCTGGTCTCAAAAAAAAAAAAAAGGAAAATGCAGACCTGCTTCCAGACCTGCCAAATCTGAATCTGCATTTTAACAAAATGCCCAGGTGATCTGCAGGCTGTTTTGCTTAACCACTGGTTTTGACCAAGAGATACAAACTCAGACCAGGCATTACCATGAGTCAGGGGCCCAGGCGGGACTTTGAGGCCATCCTGCAAGGGAAGTCACAATTTGGTCCCAGCCAGGGAAGCCTCATCTCCAGATTCTCTCTAAGAATCAGTTCTCTGGGTCACCAGTATCCAGACTCCTGTTTTTAAAATATTGATAACTAATTTAAAAATCTTTTGAAACACTGTATACGTCAAATAAAACAGTCACCCACTTAGAGTATCTTAGGATGCCAGTTTAGTGCCTCCAGCTTCAGACAAAAGACACTGAGTTTGACCTTACCCTCTCTGTACAGGAAACCATTGGGCTTAAAGGTTAAGGCCACAGGATGTACAAAGGACCTAAGAGTTTAAATTTTACTCAGCCAATTCCTAATTATATAACCTTGGGTGAGCACTTGACTTGCAATCTTTGTTTTTCTCATCTGTAAAATAGCCCCAGTTGGCTGAGAGCAATGGCTCATGCCTATAATCCCAGCACTTTGGGAGGCCAAGGTGGGCCAATCACCTGAGGTCAGGAGTTCGAGACCAGCCCGGCCAACATGGTGAAACCTGTCTCTGCTAAAAATACAAAAATTAGCTGGACATGGTGGTGGGGCCTGTAGTCCCAGCTACTCAGGAGGCTGAGGTCGAGAATTGCTTGAACCTCGGAGGCAAAGTTTGCAGTGAGCCGAGATTGCACCACTACACTCCAGCCTGGATGGCAGAGTGAGACTCCATCTCAAAAAAATAAAAATAAAATGAACCCAATAAATTTCCCTAGTGGAAAAGAGATTAACCTAAAGACTAATTGAGATAACACACTCTTTAAAAGTTGTGGATACTTAAGAGATGTTGATTCACTTCCTCTAGCACCTGACTGTGCACACAGATCCCAGGGGATCTTGTTAAAATGCAGGCTCTCATTCACTAGGTCTGGAGTCCCACCCGCCTGGGCTTTTGAATTTCTAACAAGCTCCCAGATGATATCAATGCTACTAGACCATGATCTAGGCAAAGATCATCAAACTTTTGTGCACAGAGCCAGACGGTACCTATTTGAGGCTTTGCAGGCCACATGGTTTCTGTTGAAGCTACTCCGTCTACCCTTGTGGTGGGAAAGCAGCCGTAGACAACATGTAATGAATAAGCAATGCTGTCTTCCACTGGAACTCTGCTCGTGGACAATGAAATTTGAATTTCATATCATTTTCACACTTCATGTAATATTGTTCTTTGTGTGATTTTTTCCCCCAACTACACTAGTCCCCCCTTATTGGCAAGGGGATACATTCCAAGACTCCCGGTAGAGGCCTGAAACCATGAAGAGTACCAAACCCTACATTTACTGGGTTTTCCAATACATACACATCTATGATAAAGTTTAATTTATAAATTAGGCACAGTAAGAGAGAAGAAACAATAAATAATAATAAAATAGGACAATTATAGCAATCTACTGTAACAGAAGTCATGTGAATGTGGTCTGTCCCTCTCAATATGTCCTGTTGTATGGTACTCACCTATTTTTGAACCATGGTTGACTGTAAGTAACTGAAACCACAGAAAGTCAAACCATGGATAAGGGTTTAAAATTTAAATTCCTGGACTCAAGCTATCCACCTGCCTCTGCCTCCCAAAGTGTTGGGATTACAGGAGTGAGCCACTGCCCCTAGTTAAGCCAATATTTTTCAAACTGTGAGTTTGAAATTGGTCATCAAATCAACTTAATGGATCACAACCAACATTTAAAAAATAAAATACACTAGAACTGAAGATATCAGAATGCCTTGCACATAGTAAGGGCAACATTTTTAAAACTTTAAAAATTTTAAAAACTCTTCTTAACCCATGGGCTGTACAAAAACAAGTGGTGGGCTGGCTTTGGCCCTCAGGCCATGGTTTGTTGATGCATGATCTAGGTTATCTTCAACTCTGGGCCTGGCCATCTCCTTCCCCCACCAGGCTGTAAGGTCTGTGGATGCACAAGCCGCACCCACTGACCTCAGCTCCCCTCCCCACCTAGGCCAGGGCCCTGGACAGAGGAAAACCCTGTCCTTTGCCCTACACAATAAGCAGGAGCCTGGGAAGAGGAGGTGTTGTCTTTCAGGGCTGACACTTCTCTGGTGCCTCCCTTCCCCTCCATTCAATTCCACGGTTACATTGTAACTCTATAACATGTGGTTTATATGATTCAAAAGAATCAGTGACCCGGGAGCTCAATAACAACAGAAGGAGTTTTCATTTATTAAGGGAAAGAGCTAAGGAAAGGAACCAGCACTGATAAGCAGGATAATTAGACAGTTCCCCAAACAGTCCATCAAACCCTGTTGTGTCCATCACCTTCCCACCACCCCTTCCAGTCCCTGGCAGCAAGTGACCCAAGCAGCTAGGGCAAGAACTATCTTTTGGGCTCTAAGTCCTGGTCTTCAGAAGTGTTGGAGGAGAGGCAAAGGCTTTTAAGAATTTGAGGCTAATAGCTTGCCATGGTCTGAATGTTGTTGTCTTCCTAAACATATTAGGTTCATATGTTAGAATCTAATACCCAATGTGATAGTATTAAGAGGTGGTTCCTCTGGGAAATGATAAAGTCTTGAGGACTCTGCTCACGTGAATGGGATTAGTGCCTTTATGAAGGAGCTGTGAGGGAGCTCCCTTGCCCCTTCTGCTGTGTAAGAATGCAGCAAAAGTCACCATCTATAAAGCCCTTATCAGATACTGATCTGCTGGTGCCTAGATCTTGAACTTCCCAGCCTACAGAACTGAATAATAAATTTCTGTTGTTTATGAATTATCCAGTCTAAGATATTTTGTTATAGCAGCCCAAACAGACTAAAATATGGCTCTTACATTCATTCAACAAATAATGATGGATTTGGCATTAGGAGTTAACTGCTTTGAGTTAGGGAGCCAATAAATGTTCACTGAATATATTGGCAAATATTTCATGAACATTTGTTATGTTTAATCAATGGGCTAGATGCTGGGATGACACACTCAATGGTTAAGATTCAGAGATGAAAAAGACATAGCTCCTGTGTAAAGGGAATTTATACATATAAAACATAGACACAGGTTAGACGATAGTCTAGTGCAGGGCTTGACAAACTACAACCCACAGGCCAAAGCTAGCCCTGCAACCTGATTTTGTTAATAAAGTTTTATTATAACATGGTCCCGCTTATTTGTGTACATAATGTCTGTGGCTACTTTCACACTACAAAATCAGAGTTGAATAGTTTTTATGTCCTGCAAAGCCTGAAATATTTACAACTGGACTCTTTACAGAAAATGTTTGCCAATCCCTGGCTTAACACAATGCTTTTCCAAAAATGTGTACAACAAACCCCAATGAGGAATACATTTTGCCTTGCCACCTGATTCCTAGATACTGTACATTGACCAATATAAGTTTTACAGAATAATACTTGCCCTTACTATGTTCAAGGATTTTGATATCTTCAGTTCTAGTATATTTTATTTTTTAAATGTTGGTTGTGATCCATTAAGTTAATCTGATTACCACTTTCAAACTCACAGTTTGAAAAATATTGGCTTGGCTAGGGGCAGTGTCTCATGCCTGTAATCCCAACACTTTGGGAGGCAGAGGCAGGTGGATCTCTTGAGTCTAGTCGTTCAAGACCAACCTGGGCTGCATGGCAAAACCCCATCTTTACTAAAAATTGAAAGAAAAAAAAAAGCCAGGTGTGGTGGTGCACACCTGTAGTCCCAGCTTCCTGGGAGGCTGAGGTGGGAGGATCACCTGAGCCTGGGAGATCGAGGCTGCAGTGAGCCATAATCATGCCACTGCACTTCAGCTTAGGCCTCAGAGTCAGACCTTGTCAAAAAGAAAGAGAGAGAAAAGGAAAGAAGGAAGGAAGGAAGTAAAGAAGGAAGGAAGGAAGGTAGGAAGGAAGGAAAGAAGGAAAGGAAGGGAAGGAAGGGAAAGAAAGAATATATACTGCCTTATTAGAAGGTAAATCATCTTCATCTTAATTCATTCATTTATTCAAGAAGTATTTATAGCATGCCAGGCACTATTCTAGGCACTGGATATGCAATATCAAACACAATCAAGTCCTTGTCCCCATGCAGCTTACATTCTATGGAGGGAAGCAAATGAATAAAAGAATAAACAAATCTACAGTATGTCAGAAGATGAGAAGGACTCTGAAAAAGAAAAACACCAAGTAAGAGTCAGAGTGTGACAAATGTGATCAGAGAAGCCTTTCTGTGAGGTGCCATGTAAAGGAAGGAGAGAGTGAACCACATGGACATGTGGAGAAAGAGCATGATAGCAGAGGGAAGAGCACAGAGGAAGGCCCTGGGGCAGGATCCACACTATGTGGTCAAGGAACAGGGAGGAAGCCAGTGGGGTAGGACTGAGTGCTTGCGGTGAAAAGGGGTAGGAAATAAGCTCCCAGTGTGGGGACAGGTGGTGGAGGAAGATCATGTAGACAGTGTGCTGTGATCAAAGCAGAATGAGTAAATCCTAAAGCAGAAATAGAAGCCAAAAGCTGAGAATCCAGAGTCATGATGGAGGACAAATCTCCAATGATATTTTCATTTATCAGAAAAGCATGTAAGTGTAAGTGTGTGTAGACACTCCTTAGACAACGACAACACTGTGCTGATCCAAAGATGAATGCACATTGGGCCTCCCAAGGATCTAGCCATGCAAGTGAATGATTACATTGTCGTAGCAGGAAATGTCATGGGCAACAGGAGCACCTTCAAGGGGTCCCAGGGAAGACTTCTATAAAGGGGGGAAACTTCAGCTGTGTCTCCAAAGATAAGGAGACATCACAGGTAGAAAAAGCAGAGAAAACCATCCAAGACAGCAGGACCTACACACAAAAGCATAAAAGCCCAAGCAAGCTGCTTGGAATGGGGGAAACAGTGTTTCTTGCACCCTGGCAGTGCATTTGAAGCACTCAGGAAGCTTGTAAATTACACTTCTGCCCAGGGCCTCATCCCAGGGACTCTGACGTGATTGACTGGAATAAGGCCCAGAACTGGCATTGTTTTATCCTCTGGTAATGCTAATGTGAAGCCAGTGTGGACAAGCCCTGGGCTGGAGTGAGACCAGGAAGAGAAGATGAGACTGGGGCCAGAATATGAGAGTGTTTCATGCTGCACTCTAGAATACGGGTTTTATCTTCTTTGTGAGAGAGCCCACTGGTGGGTTTCAAGCAAAGAATAGGCACAGTCGGATTCACAAGGGAAAAAAGCACCCTGACAGTGGTGTGAAGAGAGGAGTGGAGTGAAGGCTGGTGGGGTGGGGATTAGGGCCTCCTGGGCCCTAATCTTTCTTCCTATTAGGAAGAAACTATGGCAGTTCAGAGAAGAGATGATAAGGGTTTGTCCCCAGGCAGGAAGCAAGGCAGAGAGGAATGAGATAAGGATGCAGTCAAGTGATATGAAAACTGGCAGACTTGAATGAATTTGGGAACTGACTGAGCCAGGTGGGAGAAGAACTCAAGGCTATCGTGATTCCATTACTGAAATACACAATCAAGGAAAACTGGCTTGAAGGGGAGAGAGAATGAGTTCAGGTTTTAACATTTTGAATTTGAAGTACCTTATGGATAATAATAACCATTATAAACCATGAATTTATTGACTACACACTAGGTGCCAGGCCCGGTGCTTCGGATTTCATGTGCGCTTTCTTATTCAGTTGTCACAGCAACTCTATGACGTGGGTAATCTCATTAAACTCATTTACAGAAGGGAAAACTGAAGCCCAGAGAAGTGAAGCCAATGGGAATAATGATGAATCATGTCCATTATGGTGTGCACGAGACACTCTGCACAGAGCTGAGCACATGGTGAATACTCTGGGAATGGCAATACTATTAATTGGTACTATCTCCTCCCCACGGTGGGAAGACCTCAAGCCAGGTCTGCAGGAGAGGGAACCAGGTATACTTGGGGACTTTGTGTATATGTGGATGCCTCAGTGTGTGCCTATAAGTCAATAGACCCATACTCAGGCCGTTGCTGCATTTTATTTCCGGCTTCCTAATGAGAGCATCTCAAATATTCTTGATATTACCCCCCACCAGCCCTATCCCACAACCACTCATCATTATTTTATTTTTAAACATTTCTTCCCACAAAGTTAATCTCAATCTACTCACATTTGTTCTGTTCTGTGAGGGAACTTGTGTTGTTGGCCATGCAGCCAGAATAGGTTCTTTTTCCTTTTTCTTGTGGAAAGAAGGGGAACTTTATTTATTTTTTTTAATATAGCTCCTCTTGCCTGGTCCCATGCCAAATAAACAAAGCTGCTATTCATTTCTGTATCTCCCCATCTCTACCGTGCCCAGAGTCATTTTAGCAGCAGCGTCTCTTGGGCTGCCTCTCCAAGAGCCTGGGACAGCAAATAAAAATGTTCTAAAAGTGAGGGCTGTGAAAATAGAATCCTATTTAGTGAGACCGCAGAGAGCAAGACTGTTGCTCTCTTGGTGAGTGCAGGAGCAAACATTATGTTTAAAGACGTGGTCGGAAAATGCTGGATCCTCAAATGTGGCCTCAGCTAAAAGCATCAGCCAGTGTATCACAGGTCATGACTCAGCGGCAGGTAACTGAGGCAGCTACAGGGAAAACTTAGAACCAGGCTGCCACCCTCCCAAAGACCCCCAGCACCATGCCTGGGGAACCCCCACCCACTCCCTCGCCAAAACACGCCTGTTACAGTCCTTCTCTTCTTGCCACCACATCTCAATATCAAAGCTGACTTGACGTGTGTCTCATTCATGGACTCACAAGTATTGGGGTCAAAGACAACTTCCAAAGACATGGAGTCCATCCTTCCACCCAATGCTTCCTCAACAGTGACCTGGCTTTGCTCTTTCGTCTTTGGGCCCTTTGTCCAGTGAACAATGAAAACACTCAGTATATTAAACAGATCCTAGTGGAGCTGTTCTGGATGAAAAAATAAAAAAGTAGATCTAGAGACCCACCCAGCCGGTCTCCTAGCATGGCGCCATTCCCTCCGTAGAATCCAGTTTGAAAACCACCCCCTTAGGTCAAAAGAGTGCCCAGGTACCACTGTCAACATCCCTTTATTCCTTCAGTAAATAGTTCCTAAATACCTGCTAATGTACAAGGAGCAAGGAATACAGTTGTGAATTTAAATGACCAAGTCCGTACTCTCATGGAGTCTATATTTTGCTTATTCTTTTGAAGGGTATAGAATACTGTTAATACAAAATAAGTTGAGACAGTGCTAAGTGTGAGGAAGAACACAAAACAGGGTAATGCAATAGCATGTGACCGGGAGTAACAGAAGGGCTGTTTTAGATGGGATGATCTATCAGCTACTCACATCATGAGAAGGAGCTGTCTGGCTATGGGACTGGCTGCAGCAAGAGTTTTGCAGGCAGAGGGAGTACCAAGGGCAAAGGCTCTGAGGCAACATTGAGCTTGGCAAGTTCTGGTAGGAGATGAGGTCATAGAAACCAGCAAGGCCAAACCACATTAGCCCCTCTAGGTGCACGTTATGAAACACTAGCAGGCGAGGGTTGTATTCAGGTGCTGTTGGCATCAAACGTGATGGTGATTTCTTTTTTTAAGAGATGGAGTCTGTCTCTGGTGCACAGGCTGGAGTACGGTGGCATGAACATAGCTCACTGCAGCCTCAAACTCCTGGGCTCAAGCGATCCTCCCACCTCAGCCTGCCAAGTAACTAGGACTACAGGTGCACACCACCACACATGGCTACTTCCTTTATTTTGTTAAAGACAAGGTCTCACTACGTTGTCCAGGCTGATCTTATACTCCTGGCCTCAAGTGATCCTCCCACTCAGCCTCCCGAGTGGCTGGGATTGTGGGTGTGAGCCACTGCACCTGGCTTATGGTGGTGGTTTTGTTTCCTACAGAAATAATGAAATTTGGACACTTTCACTTCTATTCTCATCAAAGAAAGGGCCCTGAGAGAGAGATGAAGAGTCCTAACTCAAAAATAAATAAATAAATAAATAAATAAATAAATAAATAAATAAATAAATAAATCCCTCCCTTCCCCTGTGAGTTTTTCTTTCCTTTTTCCTTTTCCTTTCCAGTTGTACCACCGAAGCAGAGTGTCTTCCTTCCCGGGGGCTTCTGTGTCCTCTTTTGAAACATGAGTGAACTGGGCCACTCAAAGCTCTCCTTTCACATGAAATCCTACAGGGAACTTGAAATTATGGCTAAAAGTACCATTAGTTGATCTGTAATTTTATTCAGTAACTTTTCATTTACAACATGTGTGATAGAGTCCATCAAGAGAGCAGTAAGACCCTTTGGATGAACTCAGTCCTGTATTAGCCTCAGCACCCAACTTCACTTTATATTTTGTGTCTTTCAATGTCATAGTGTGGACAAAATCATGAGTATTTTACCAGCTTTCTCTGCAATCTCTCCAAATAAAACAAGATGGAACAAGAGGCCTAATTCTGAGGACTGCACCAAAAAGTGTCACCCAGCCAGCTCATAAATGTCAAACATTTGAGTGTTCTTGTTTGATGCTTTAAAGTCAAGCTTTTAAATATTTTATTTTAACAAACTGACAATCAGACCGTTTGTGCAGCACATCACATCCTTACCTGGAATACTGAAAACAGTCACTATAAACTGTTGTCCAGACAGCAGTATGCTGGCAAACTGGCTCTCTGAGGAACAAGTGGGGAAAAACTCTAATGTGTAGTGTTTGCCGGTTTCTGGGGTATAACTGTTTCCACCACAAATGATTTCAAACTAACAATGATCTAATAACTGGCTCACAAAATGTCTAAATATTTAGCCATCACCTCTTATAAGCAAGTCTGGGCCAGCTCCAGGACGCCATTGCTTCCAGCCCTTCTCCATGGTTGGTGTTTTGAGTGGAGCCCCCTTGAATGCTATCATCTGAAAACAGACACCTGCAGGGGCAACACAAGGCCCTGAGAGCTTGGCTGGAGCCAAGGAGGGTTGGTGAGAATGGGATGGGGAAGAGAGGAGTGGAAGACATGAGCTGGAGTTGCTGAAGTCCTGGGGCTGGTTTGTTGTCAGAAATGGCCAGAGAGCCAGATACAGTGACTCATATCTGTGATCCCAACACTTTGGGAGACTGAGGCAGGAGTATCTCTTGAGCCCAGGAAGTCAAGGATGCAGTGAGCTATCATTGCACCATTGCGCTCCAGTCTGGGTGCTTGCTCATGCACAGCTTCCGAGGTCAATTAAACATGGTATTTCACCAACCTCCCCCCACACACTGCCTTTTAGGGAGGACTGGAAAGCTTGCTGACTGTCCTGCAGAACTTGGGAGGTATTTGTCCAGATCCAAAAGACAGACAATGGCAGAGGATGCTGAGCATGGGGTCCCACCAGGGCATGGCTAGACTCCTTGTCTGTCTGGCTCTCTTGTGAAATATTGGGATATTAAAGGCCATTGTAAACATTTCCCAAAAGCAGTAAAGATATTTTTTTATGCAGATTGGGATGTGACTCACTTTACCAAAGTTAAAGGGTCTAGAGCATTGTGCTGAGGCTAGGAAGACTTGGAGGTTTTAGTTTTCTGATTAAAATATTCAATTTTAATTTTGGAGTTGAAGCTGTGTGGCACCTATCACACCCTCAGCATTGCCTGTATTAAAAACACTTTTCAAAGGACTGGGAGGGAGGTGTCCCTGCCCAGAAAACATAAGCCACCGGGGCCAGGAAAATGAGGACAATAGCTTTAATGCCATTAATGTATCCTGGACTTTACAAAACCTCTAGGTACCTTTTTGATAAAGGTGCTTACAGTTAATGACAAACAGCTAACATTCGTTGCTTTGCGCCTGGCACTGTTCAAATCATTGGGCCAGTTTACTTCTAAATTTTCACAGTAACTCTGTGAAGCATGTACTATTACAAAGCCCATTTTACAGATGAGAAAACTAAGGTTTAGAGAAGTTAAGATATTTCCCAAGATCACATAGTTAGGAGGTAGCAGGAAAGCCTGACTCCCAAGCCATGCTCAAAGCCATACCTTCCATTTGTGCAGTAGTTTGTATTTTTAAAACTCTTATGCATGCAATAATAACAACCACCCCTTAGAAGAAGTAGATAGATGATAGATAGATAGATGATAGATAGATAGATGATAGATAGATAGATAGATAGATAGATAGATAGATAGATAGATACAGACAGACAGATAGATGATAGATGGATGGATAGATAGATAGATAGACAGACAGACAGACAGACAGACAGATGATAGATGGATGGATGGATAGATAGATAGACAGACAGACAGACAGACAGATAGGTAGATAGATAGATAGATAGATAGATAGATAGATAGATAGATAGATAGATAGATACAGACGGATGGATGGATAGAGACAGATAGATGATGGATGGATGGATAGATAGAAATATAGATAGATAGAATTTCTAATCCTCCCAGCTCTCTGAGGATGAGTATAAATATTATCATCTCCATTTTACACATGAGGAAATTGGACCCCAGAAAGATTTAAGAACTCATTTCAAGTCATGGCATTTGTAAGTGCCTAAGCTGGGCTGTGAACCTCGACCATCCTGATCCCTGATCTATACTTTCATTGTGCTGCCTGCAAAATTTTTTCTGATTTCTCTAACAACTTTGTGACTTGCATGAGAAGAATGTGTGGCATAGTGCAGCCTAAACACCCATCAGATGGAATTCTACAAACCCAGCCTGATTGATCAGCTTCAGGAGGTCCCTAAATATTCAGGTAATACAAAGTAGTACATTCCCTACCACACACTCCTGTTGTGTCTTTCACAGTCTTTGCAAACTAGCTATTTTCTACCTGTTTGTTACCAACCTAGCTAGCTAGCTAGCTATCCACCTATCTGTCTGCTATAGCTATGTTAAAATATGTTGTATGCTAAAATCCTACCCCCCAAAGTGATGGAATTAGGAGGTGGAGCTTCTGGGAGGTGATTAGGTCTTGAGGGCAGATCCCTGAGGAATGGAATTAGTGTCTTTCTAAAATAGGCCCTGGGAGCTTGTTTCTCCCTTCCATCCTGTGAGGTTACAGGAATAAATCAGGCCCTCACCAGACACTGAATCCACCTTGACCTTGGACTTCCTGGCCTCCAGAACAGTGAGATAAATTTCTGTCATGTATAAGCTACGCAGGTTATGGTATTTGGTTATAGCAACTCCAGTGGACTAAGGTGCTATCTGCTAATTTGTTTTCCATCTCCCTGACTAGAATATACATGTCTTATTTGTGACTCTATTCTCAGTGCCTAGCACAATACCCTCAATATAGACTAAATACAAAGCCCTGTGGGAGTCCAGGGGAGGAAAGCGAAATTCCTAGGAGCTGGAAGAGGAACTGAGTTTTAGGGTTTTGAGGAATGAGTAGGAATTAGGTAGAGGAACAAGGAGAGCATTCCAGGAAGGAAACAAGAGCAAAGGCTCAGGGAGCCCAGGCTGGTGTCATTCAGGACCCCCAGAGGCAGAGCTCCCCACCGCAGCTAGGAGCAAAGATCTGGCTGTGCTTTTGCCTGCCGACCCCAGGAAGATTCTAACAGCCTTGCCTGTCCCATGAGGAGCTTTAATCATCCAGAGGACTTTATGCAGCCGTGACTGTCCAGTCCCTTCTGGAACTGGGGATCATCCTCATTAGCAAGCTTCCCCCTGCAAACAACATCAGTGCATAAATAGCCTGGCTGTGGCCCAAACCAAGGTTGGCAAGAGAATTAAGAAGGGAGGCAGAGAACCTATTTCCACAAGGAGTTCAATAAACCTCCTCTTCCTGGGGTTTTATCAGCTTGGGAGTATTAGAAAAGTAAAAACAGCAGACTCTGGGCCCAGACAATCTTCCCACTTTCTGACTCTGTGACCTCGGGCTGGTCATGTGCTGCCTCTGAGGCTTATCAGTCCCATCTGGGGAAATGTGGATGATAATCCCTACTTCCATAGCTTCAGGATTAGTATCCACTGTCCAAAGTAGCCACCCTCTCCCGTGACCACCCAGTAGACAATGCCAGCTTCATAAAATATTAAATATCAGTTCATCTCAATTTTTTATCTAATTTTCTGAGGCCCAGTACATAACCCTTCTCTTCCCCTTCCATATTAAGGACCAGTTGGGAATGTGTGGAAAACCATTGCCATAAGCTCCATAGAGGCAGGAATCTTATCTCATTTGGCTCTGTGTTCTATTTCCACCACTTAACACAATACCTGGCATAGAGCAGTCACTTAATACATTTTCAGTGAATTAAGGAAGGAAACAAGGAAGGAATGATCTCTCTCATCTTTCTATTGCACCTGCCTTAGAACTCTCAGCCTTGAATCAATCCACCCATGGGCCTTCTCCTTTCCTAAACTGACACTGCTGAGCACAGCTGGAGAAAACCTCATCACCGATCTCTTGCTGCTACTACAAATGCCTCATCTCCAATCGCAGCAGGGCCCTAGTGGGTCCTGGTGAAGCTTTTACATCTCCCTAGTCAGTTACATTTCCCAATCTTACTGTGGCATTTCCAGCACTTTGCTGCTGTCTTCAAGCCCCACATTCTTCCCACCAAAGAAGAGAATCCACTCCCCTGAATCAAAGCTCATCTTCCTGCACCTCTGCCTGCCCCTACACCTTCTTTCTCATCTCAGTGGAGTCTTTTCTCCTTTCTAGACTTCATTTTACCTCTGAGCTCTGGCTCTCATTTCCATCATAGCCTCTGGGACTTGGCTACCTGTCTGTTCCTCCTCACCCCTGGCCCTCAGTGCTTCTTCCTGACAGGCATCTTTTCAACACTGAAGCGGGTTCAAGTCTCACTCAGATTTGGAAAGAATAAATAAATCTTTGCTGAGCCCTTGTGCCCTCTACCCTACCTTCTCAGCCAAGTTTCTTGAAAAGGAGCCTGTAGTTGCT
>PVKP010048129.1:0-14649 GCA_004027715.1 Plecturocebus donacophilus | reverse complement strand
TGGGCAAGGGCAGGACGCTGAATGTGTTTATGATCCTGTCTGGGTACTCCTCCGGAATTTTGCCCATGAGAAGGGTACCCATCCCAGACCCAGTGCCCCACCCAGGGAGTGGGTCAGCCGGAAACCCTGCAGGCAGTCACAGCCCTCGGCTTCTTTTCTCACAACATCCATCACCGACTCCATCAGCTCCGCGCCTTCTGTGTAGTACCCCTTGGCCCAGTTGTTTCCGGCCCCACACTGACCTGCAAGGTAGTACAGTCAGTCACTCGATGGCCAGGCATGTGGTCATCAGTGGTCACCCCCACAATGCAAAAAGGGCCGAGTGTCACTTGTGAGGTGAAAGCGCCATCCACCCTGCAGGTGGAGGAGATGCAACCCCCTCCCCTAAAGTTACAGGACAGCAGCCTTGCCTGTTAGAACCGAGATCAGGAGCCAAACCTGAGACGGCCTAACAGACTCGCTGCAGGTGGCTCCTGCCTGTTCCCAAGGAAGGCTGTCCTCACTGCCCCAGCTCAGCTCCCTGCAGGGAGATTACCTCATCTCCTCACCTTGAGACAGCTGGGCCTTCCTCCAAAAGCCCATTTAGGAGAGGGAGACTGAGTGACTCAGGATGGGAGGGTGTTCAGGGTCCCCAGTTCCACAGTTCCCACAGAGATAGCCTTGGGCCACTCGCTGAGTTTGAGCTGCCCTGGCTAAGGAGCCACAGCCCAGTCCTCATCCACAGCTCACCAAAGATGAAGTTGTCTGGCCTGAAGATCTGCCCGAAGGGCCCTGAACGCACAGAGTCCATGGTGCCCGGCTCCAGATCCACGAGCACAGCACGGGCCACGTACCTGCCACCTGAACGGAACGGGAGGGCATTGGTGAGGAGAAGTCTGGCGTTCCCAGGAGGGTGGTCAGGGAAAGACGGGGGTCTCACCGCTGGCCTCGTTGTAGTACACATTGATGCGCTCCAGCTGCAGGTCACCGTCCCCATGGTAGGTGCCAACAGAGTCAATGTCATGCTCATCAGAGATCACCTCCCAGAACTGTGAGAGATGCAAGAGGCCAGACAGGCCAGGGCTGAGTCATGGAGCTCAGGGAGCTGGAGCTGCCCCAGCCCCGCTCCCGCTTCCGCTTCCACCCCCACCCTCAGGTCACTAGGTCCCACCCCGCCAGCCACCCAGCTCTACCACGTCCTGGGCAAGGAGCCCAGGGACTGCGATGCACAGGCACCACCCCTTCCACTGCCAACATCTTCACCGGCCACCCTGCAGCCCGAGCGGGGCCCTCAGAGCCCCGGCTGCCAACCTTTGCACCGATCTGATTCCCGCACTGCCCGGTTTGGGTGAGGACGATCTCCCTCATGGCCAAGGCGGGGCTAGGGCAGCAGCAGACACGCGAGAAGGAAGAGCAATCACGCGATCACTCAGCCCGACGTCTACCAACGCTTAAATAGCCCTCACCCACCTCCCCCAGCCTTGGCTCGGGCTCCCAGAATAAGAAACAGCTTTACTTTTACACAGGTGTGCCCACCTGTGGCTCCCTTGGAGTTTAACATCTATTGGAGAGCTCAGGTGGCCTTGCTGTGGTCCTTTCCACGTTGCGGAAAGCTGGTCAGCTGAAGAACTTCTTCCCACATCTTTAGTAAGACTAAATGCCTAGCTGAGCTGAAACTGAATTTTCCTCCCATGTGGGAGGGGAAGGCTTTGGTTTCCATAGTCACAGAGTGCCTTTGCACGTGTCCTGGATTGATGACATACTTTTGTAATTGGTGAGTCCTTTCATCTCTTAGGAGATCTGTGGTTAGGAAAGGCTTTCTGTATGCTAACTCAATAGGACCTAATTATGTTTTCCTTTGGAGCAGGTGAAACCCATAGTAAGCTATGCGTGTTAGAGATAGGCCTGTGATTTCACTAGTCTTTAGAGTGTGATTAGTTCTTCTACCTTTCAAGAGGACTGCAGTCTCCACACAGCGCAAAGGTGATACTTGATTCCTAAAGCTGAGAATCAGTGTTGGGATATGTCTGCTGTGAAAGATGGGCCATTGTCACTTTGCAGGCTCTTAGATAATCCAAACTGAGGAATTGTATCTTCTGGTAAACACTTTTCAGATAGCATGGGGAATGCCTTGATCTAACCAGTGACGATATCAATAAGCATTAGCAAATATTTGAATTTCCTATAGAAAGGCACCTGAGTTTTCAGTCCTCACCTGGAGAGGTTTCTCAATGTTGGACAGGTTAAACTAGAGGAGAAAATTGCTGGCTGTTTGGTGTATTTCAGGCACAGAGCTCAGGGCAGAGTCACCTGTTTTAGTGTCTTGAAGAGATTTATCATCATAAATCAATAAGACATTAACTGAAACAAAATCCATTCTACAGTGAAAAGAATCATGTAAGTGCCTGATTATTTTCCTATGATTAGTACTTGGCATGAGTAATGTATTACCATGGGTCAGCCAGTCAGAGGGGTTCTGGACTAAACTGCAGTCCCTGGCCCATTTTTGTTCTTCTTCAGAGCGTTCTGGCCCAGCTCTAGGTATGCTGACCAGCATGCTCATCAGCTTCAGTGCAGTGACCTTGACTACCACATCTGCAAGGGCATTTTCTTTTACACAGTCAGTCTCTGTTTTGATGTCCTCTGCAATGAATTATAGTCACTTTTCTTTGGCAGCCAAGCAGCATTCTAACAAGCTCAAAATCTGAGCGATGTTGTGTGGAAAAGCCCTTTGTGGTCAGGAGTCCCTACCCATTCCAAATTGTAGCATCAGCGTGAAGCACTAAAAAGTCATACGTAGAATCAGTGTAAATGTTAACTTTTAGTCCTTCCCCGACTGCAGGGCTCTGGTAAGTTCAATCAACTCAGCTTGCTGAGCTGAGGTAGAGGCCAGCAAGGCGTGTGACTTGATTGACTTGTGCTGACTAAGAGCATATCTAGCCCTCCTGTTTTCCTGATGCATAAAACAACGCATCTGTTAACCAGTCTTCCTTGCGATGGTAAAGGAGCTCGTCTCAAGTCTGGCCTGCTAGAATAAATTTGTTTCATATCCTGTGACATGGTTTGGCTGTGTCTCCGGTCAAATCTTATCTTAAATTGTAGCTCTCATAATTCCCATGTGTCTTGGGAGGAACCCAGTTGGAGGTAATTGAATCGGGGGTGGGGCATGGGGTGGGTCTTTCCCATGCTCTTCTTGTGACAGTGAATAAGCCTCATGAGATCTGATGATTTTATTTTTATTTTTATTTTTTGAGACCTATCTTGCTCTGTTGCCCAGGCTGGAGTGCAGTAGCACGATGTCACCTCACTGAAGCATCTGTCTCAAGTGGTTCTCCTGTCTCAGCCTCTTGAGTAGCTGGGATGATAGGTACCCACCACCATGCCTGGCTCATTTTTGTATTTTTAGTAGAGACGTGGTTTCACCATATTGGCCAGGCTGGTCTCGAACTCCTGACTTCAGGTGATCCACCTGCTGTCTTGGCCTCCCAAAGTGCTGGGATTAATCCCCTTTATAAAGGGGAGTTTTCCTACACAAGCTCTTTTGCCTGCTGCCATGTAAGAGATGTAACTTTGCTCCTCATTTGCCTTCTGTTATAACTGTGACGCCTCCCCAGCCATGTGGAACTGTGAGTCAATTAAACCTCTTTTATTAATTACCCAGCCCTAGATAGGTCTTTACTAGCAGCATGAGAACAGATTACTACAACCTGTATGCTGGGAAGGCTGGGAGCACCTGTGTGCTCTAGCAGATAAGTAGCTGGGTTTACAGTTTGGCAGACTTCCAGGATTATGTCTGGAGTATCTAGCAATAACCTGATACTTTAATAAATGTCCTTCTGTAATCCACTGGTGACCTTTAGCTTCTAGGACCACCTTCCCTTGGTGTGTGGTCAAAAAACCTTTAGGTGCTGTCCTAATGTTTATTAGCCTTGCCTACTAGAAAAGTTGTAGAAGCAACAGCACTAAGAAATCTAGGATGCCCTGAGCCCACCTGGTCTATCTGCTCAGAAAAGTAGGCTACTGGCCATGGAATGTTTCCCAGTTTGGGGCCAAGATTACCCAAGGCCTATGCCTTGTTCTTTGGCCACATAAAGGAAAAATGTTTCATCCAACTTGTGGACACCCAAGTCTGCAGCAGAGCCTAATTTATCTTTGAAAGTATTGAAGGTTAGCTTGCAGTTCTAATTACATTCAAGGAGCTCTAATATTTTCCTTTTAGTATGTTATATAAAGGCTTGGCTACATGCCCAAATCTGGACACCCATAAGCTGCAGTACCCAACTGTCCCCTAAAAAGGCCCACAGTCATTCGTTGGACTAGGACTCTTGGATGACTAAAAAAACTTTTTTTTTCCTTCAAGGGATGTTGATCAGTTTTGGAGGTTAAGACAGATTCTAAATATTTGAGTCTTTGAGTCATAATCTGAGCCTTGTATGGTGAGACCCTATAGCTGCCATTTCCCAGGAAATTTATCAATTTAACAGTATTATTATCTGAGTCTTCTTTAGTCAGGCTAGCAATGAGCAAGTCATCAATGTACTGAATAATTGTGCCCCTTTGCAATTGTGAATTTCTTAAGTCCTTAGCTAGAGCATTTTCAAATAAGTGAGGGCTAACCCAGAACTCTTCAGAGAGGACTGTCCAGGTTAGTTTGGAGGCTGAATGAGTATCTGGATCAGTCCATTCAAAGGCAAACATATGGTGAATCTGGATGCACTGAGATGCAGAAAAATGTGTCTTTCATATCTAAGAAGGTAAACCAGCTTGCAGCCCCTGAGACTTGGGTAAGAATTGGGTACAATGGGGTGTATGGAGACAACAATTGCATTTATTAATGCTCTAAGAAATCTGTAGGCTTTTGATCTGGTAACATGGGAGCATTGTAAGGAGACTCTCGTGGTCTTAATAAGTCATATGGCAAGAATTTGGCAATAAGGGGTTGAATTTCCTCTCACACTCCCTGCCTTAAAGTGTATTGCCTCTTCCAAGGGTGAGGAGCATGAGGCTGAGGTTGGATTTGAATGGGGGTGGCCTTCAGCGTGTTTCCCAGAGCCTGTGTGGCCCAAACCTCAGATGGTAAATGTGAAAGCTCATCCTTAACTTCTTTTTTTTTTCCCCTGAGGGGTCAGGAACAAAAATAACATTTTATCTGCTTTATGATCTGTGAAGGTCACCATGGCTTGGTCACCTGAGTCAATAAATCTCTACCCAGTAAGAGGTCAGGCATTCAGACAGTACTAAAAACTGTCTGAATGAGAAACCCAGAGGCCCTGGAGAACAACTTAGAAAATAAGAAGAGCAGTGTTTTGGGGCTTGTCCATCATGAGAAGACAGGAGCCCACAGTCTTAAATCAGGACAGAGTCATCTGCTCCCATATCTAATAAGAAGTTAGTACTCCCACATGCCACTTCAAGGGTCACCTGAGGCTCCTCCATCTCTTGATGGCTAATGGTCCAATGGGAGTGGAGGCAGGAAGTATCAGGCCGTATCACTCTTGGGTCTGCTGGGCTCTGATGATGGCTCCCTTGAAAGCACAGTGCATTCCCTTTGGTAGCAGCCGATTTTCTTACAGAAGCCACATTGATTTATTCTCAAGGCACAGTGGCCCAGAAACCCAGACAGGGACTTTTACCTTCTCACTTCCTCTACAAGGGCCAGGGGTTAAGAAGCTGGCTCTGAAGTGGTAGAGGGCACAAGGCTGCAGCTAGAAGCTGTGCCTTTTGGGAGGTTTGCTTTATATTTTCTCTGCCCTATTTCTGTGATTGAAAAATGCAAAAGCCAAGTCTAAAAGCTGATTCATGGGAGTCTAGAGGCCTAAGGCTACTTTTCGTGGCTTCCTGCAGATATCAAAGCAGGCTAGCTTATAAAATGAACTCCTAGCCATGCCTGTTCCTTCTTGCAGTCAGAGGCAGTGTTAGTGTGTTTCTTCAAAGTCTAAATTATCTACCCTTTTAATAAGGCTAGGTTTTTATCTTTTTCCTGAGTAATTTTCCTGACTTTATAAAACTCAAAAACCTTTGTCACAATTTTTCCATTCTTTCAAGGAGTCAAATGATCATAATTTTTTCTCTATATATCCTGTTTTCTTCCTAATTTATTTCTCTTTTTTAGGTCCTAATTCTTTTTTGGGTCCTGGTCAGGCACTGCTGTGCCCCCTACTTGACAGGTGTCATGTTCCTGGTTGCAGGCTGCCACCTATTAGCACGTACTTTAGCCATTCCCATAATACACTGCTTTTCTACCATGCAGCAGGTGGACATAAATATATGCAAATCTTGCCTGGCCAAATCATGCATCAAGGTTAGCCTCTTAACTATTGTCTATACATTTTCCTGGATCCTCTGAAAATGGTTCACGTTTTTTCCTTGCATATGGCTAATTCAGACATAGAAAAGGGTACACATAGTGTCCCCATGATCATCTGCTACTTCCCAAAGAGGGCAAAGATTCAACTCTGCCAGCTGATGAGAGGCCCTACTGCAAGTTGTTCTGGTGAGGCTCGGGTCTTTCGAGAGTGGGTGTGTATGTAAGATAGGACTCGAAAGGCAGGAAGAAGATGATGACTGGACACTAGAGAGCCCTGGAAAACTAGAAGGAACTAATGACACATTGCACACCTCACCAGAACTGTAAGAAGTATGACTGTGTTATTACAGGGTGCTTGGACTTGCAGAAGAAAGTTCAGCCTTAGCTAAGAGAAACCTAATATTAAGAGGCACTTGCGTTAAAGAGTAATCAATTATGTCCAGTCTCTGTTTTGTCATTTCCTGCATCAAACATACACAAGCCCCTTTTCCGTGTTTTATGCTAAGCATAGAGAGGCCTGTATGTAATGTATTTCCTCCCCTTTAGTTTATCTTCTATAAAACAAATTAAGCTGCAAAAAAAAGGGGAGTCAGACCAAACAGGTGAAATGGGAAAGTTGTAATTTGTATATTGTAATACATTAGTCCATTTTCACACTGCAATGACAAAACTGACAAAACTCTTTCAGGGAAAAAGTGACATGCTGGGTTTAGAAAGCAGGTTCCAGCCGTCCTTTACCAGCCCATCAAAGATGAGCTTCTGGTTAAGAAATGAGAGAAAACCGATAAGAAAAACGTCTCATATTCTCCATCCTGAGGCTAATTGTTTGCAGGGGGTTGTCGTAAAAGAGGCTGTTGCTAAAGAGGCACATCTGTTTTTGTCATGTGGGGCTGTTAAACACATTTCAGCTTCTAATCGTAATGATGGAGAGGTTTTTGCTGATCTTTTCTGTTAATCGAGGTACAAAAATACTAGGTTCCAAGACATCTCTTTTTTCCAGTGTCACTTGGACCAGTGGCAAATTAAAAAAGCAATCAGCTAAAAGTCAGAAAATGGTTAAGGAAAGTAAAACTAGACTGTTTGAGGCCTCCTTCCTGTGGTGGCCTCCGGGCTGCTACAGAACAGAGGCCGTGAGCAGACAGGTGACAAGATGCAGAGCATTCAGGCGAGGGACACGGAGCACAAGGTTGGCTCCAAAAAGGGAAAGTGGCAAACATCTTGCTTAGCAAAATCCATCCTTCTCAATATACCCCAGGGCCTCTAGCCCTGTGAGCTTGGCGTCTAATCTGAGTATGACATCCCAAGCCCTGTAACTTTTTTGGGCTGCGTCTCTCACCCTAGCATTATACTGTAGGGCCTCTCACTTACGTGATAGTGGATAATCATTCTTACCCACCAGAATGGCTTTATGACTCTAAAGGATGCCCCACGTGCCTGATGTCAGCTGATTGATTCTGTGTGGATTGTTTTCCTTGGAGTGGGGGTCTTACCTTGGTGTCCCTCATGGTGTGGCTGAAAGACATTGCTAAAAAAGAGCATCCTGATACAGCCCACAAAGGAGGAGTCTTAGATCTTGTGCAGGGAAAGATTTGAGGGAAGTCAGAGAGCACAGTAAGAAAAGCAAGTTTATTAGAAATGACTCCATTACAGAGGTGGGCATCCTCAGAAAACGAGCAGGAGTGCACTGTCTTTCGTTACTGTCTCTACTTATAAGTAACTATAAAGAGTTATAATTAAACTTGGAAAGTGCAGATGTACTGACTAAAGGCAGGGGCTATTAGTTTTCACAATGACCATTGAACCTTTGACCTAAGCTAGCTCATTAATATTATCTTTAAGAAAAAATGCTGCACTCACAGGACATTTATGCATTTTTCAGTCTTGGTGGAAGATGTCTTGTAGAGCCATAAATATTCTGCAATTGTAATTGGTGGCCAGCTAAAAATGCAGCTATTTTCAAACCATAAGTATTAACCTTTTAGATGCCTTGTGAGGGCCTGGCTACTCATATTGAATGCTCTAGTCATGTTTATTAAACTAGAGGCTTGGTAACCATGAGTTTCCCTAACACAAGTCTACTCCTCAATAAGAAAATGTATTTCTCAGGAATTTTGTGCATTTTTTTATGGAACTTGGTATGTTCACCAAAATGGTAGGATGCAGTAAAATTAGTCCTCAAAGATTCCTCAGGATTATATATAAACAAAATGATTATAGATAATATGTAAGTTGATACCGTTGATACTCAAAAGGAATTTTGTTTGAAACACAATGAGGTTTTTTATTTTTATTTATTATCATTATTATTATTGTTTTGAGACAGGATCTTGCTCTGTTGCCCAGGCTGGAGTGCAGTGGCGCCATCTTGGTTCATGCAACCTCCGCCTCCCAGGTTCAAGCAATTCTTCTGCCTCAGCCTCCCAAGTAGCTGGGATTACAGGCATTCATCACCACACCCAGCTAATTTTTGTATTGTTAGTAGAGATGAGGTTTCACTATGTTGGACAGGCTGGTCTCAAATCCCTGAACAAAAGTGATCTGCCCACCTTGGCCTCCCAAATTGCTGGGATTACAGGCATCTGCCACTGCTCCCAGCCACAATGAGGTTTTTAAGTATTTCTGACTGATTTCCTGCTGTTGAGCAGGGAGCTACCAAATTCAGCAGATCATGGGCCTGAAGCAGAGACTGAGGACAAACTCTGGAACACTTGTGATTAAATTAATTACAATTAAAACCAAATCAGATTTAATAAGGCTGTACCTCTTAATTTCAAAATGTTTCCTGACATTTTAAAATGTGGTGTTCTTCAGTGGAAAGGAAAAATAGTGTTCATCTCCAGAATAAAGAACAAGCTTCCCTGCAGGGACTGATTGACTGAGAGCTGTGGCTCAGGATTAAAAATCCTTCTTTCTTCCACTTGTAAACCAAACATAAATTCTTAAGCTCCTATTGACTAAATGGAGCCCTCTTCTTGGATAAGGACATTTCAAAGGTAACCTGAAAAGCTAATTCAGGCCATGGGTCACACATGCCTCATTATACTCTCCTCCCATTTAAAAAAAAAATTTAAATTTATTTTTGTGGGTATGTAATTTGTGTATCTGTTTATGGGGGTACATGACATACCTTGATTCAGGCATTTGGTGAGTGACACATAATGAAAAATGGGGTATCCATCCCCTCATGCCTTTGTTGCTTGTGTTATAAACAATCCAATTATACTCTTTTAGTCATTATAAAATGTATAAATTATTTTTGACTATAATCACCCTGTTGTGCTATCAAATATTGTCTTATTTATTCTTTCTAACAATTTTTTGTACCCATTTAACATCCTCACTGTTCCCCCCGGTCCCCCACTGGCCTTCCCAGACTCTGGTAACAATCCTTATTCTCTATGAGATCAGTTGTTTCGAATTTTAGCACCCACAAGTACATAAGAACGTGTGACATTTGTCTTTCTGTGCCTGACTTATTTCACTTAACATAAAGACTTTCAGTTCCATTTATGTGATTGCAAATGTTCCCTGTGTAAACTAAAAACTCAATCTTATTCCCCGCCTGAGTTACTGGATGGCCTTGACGGCTTCTGGACCGCATCAGTCTTCTCTTCCTACCTTCCGAGTCCCATACGTTTCTCATAGTCACAGAATAGAGTTAGGGGCATTTGTGGTGGCCATTCTCCTAAACTGGCTCACAAACTGGGGTTGCTGGTTGTGTGGTGACCCTCCGCACAATGGAGAGAGGGGCAGAACTGTTCCCAATGTCCTGTTTGTTTGCCGTGAGGACAGGGTCACTATATGGTTGGGGAAGCTCTGGGCATTTCCAGCTGATTTGCCCACTGATGACAGTGATAGTGGATAGTGGCTCCTCAGTGGCTGTTACGCTCCAACCTGACGGCTGACCTGGGGCCTTGGGATGGGCAGAGAATTTGCGATGGCAGCAGCCGTGTAGTGAACCTGCCACTTACCTCTTTCTTGATCTTTTCTATCTCATTCACCCTGCAATTTTTCCTCTTTATTATAGAGCTTGAAGGTCGTGTCCAGCAAAGTGGGGAATGGAATTTGTGGTTCTTGGTCTAGTGTTTGGAGTTTGTCTAGTATCTGGAGAAGCCCGGCTAATAAAATGAATGGTCAAAATACCAAGGACTTCTTGGCTCTCGGGGTCCATAGTAGTATATTTTCTCACAGCTTTGGCCAACCTGGAGTAAAATAGAGCTGGGTTTTCATTTGGCCCCTGTATTACCTCTCTTAGTTTGGCATAGTTGACTGGTTTTATGACAGCCTTCTTCTTCATGCCTTCGATTAAACAAGTAATCACATGATTACGGCATTCCCTGTTAGTGTTTCCCTCTCAGTAGCCCCATCGAGGATCAGCATTAGGAACTCCCGTTCTTCCCAGGCCAGACCCCTGAGGGTTCCAGGCATGAACCTCATCTGCCCATCATTGAGCTAGAGACCAAAGGCAGGACTTGTCCTCATGAGTACAACAGGTGGTAAAGATCATATAAATGTCCTGCCAGGTCATATTAAATAAAATGGTAAGTCCTTTCAGTTTTCTTATGAAATGGGAAGGGTCTTGGCTAAAGGAGACAAAAGCTTAGCTTCTATCTGAGAGAGGTCAGACATTGAGAAAGGAAAAATGGACTCTGATGGTTCCTAGATCCACATTTGCCATTTCTCAGGGCAGCAGAACCTTGTCTGGACCTAAAGTGGGATCATAAGTGGCCCCCAACCTAGTATATGAAGGGGACAAGAGTACCTGCGAAGGAGGTGGAACTGGAAAATGACACTCAAGGTTGAGATGACAAGGAGGTGAGGGACAAGGACACATGGAGTAGGTACAGTTGAACATGAAGGTGATATATGCAGGGTGGCCTCAACCAGTCCAGCTGCTTGGGGAAAGCAGAACAGGGTAAAGGAAAGGTTATTGTCAGAAGAGTCAGTGGGGCTAGAGAATTTAGCCAAGCACATTGGATAGATTTGGCTGAGATTGGGATCCAGAGAGAGAGTCATAAAATCCTGGACATAAAGAACTTCAGGGCCAGGTGGGGTGGCTGACACTTGTAATCCCAGCACCCTGGGAGGCCGAGGTGGGCAGATCACGTGCTCAGGAGTTCAAGACCAGCCTGGCCAACATGGTGAAACCCCATCTCTACTAAAAATACAAAAATTAGCTGGGTGTAGTGTCGTGTGCCTCTAATCCCAGCTACTCAGGAAGCTAAGGTAGGAGCTAAGGAAGCAGAATGGCTTGAACCCAGGAGGCAGAGGTTGCAGTGAACTGAGATTGTGCCCCTGCACTCCAGTCCGGGTGACAGAGTGTCTAAAAAAAAAAGAAGAAGAAGAACTTCAGACCATTTATAGGAGTTGTGACAGAAAAGGCCAAGCTGTAACATAGTATTGGGGGCAAGGGTCTCATTCGGAGGCCAGAATTTCCGACCCAGAAATTTGTAAAGCAGGAAGGGCACATTGCTTAGGAAAATTACGCATTTCTTTCTGAGATTCTGGAGGTCAAATCTGTTCCAATGCTTTATTTTTATTTTATAGACAGAGTCTCACCTGTTGCCCAGGCTGGAGTGCAGTGGCATGATCTTGGCTCACTGCAACCTCCGTCTCCCGGAAGCACGCGATTCTCCTGCCTCAGCCTCCAAAATAGCTGGGACTACAGGTGCGTGCCACCACACCTGGCCAGTTCCTTTTGTTTGTTTGTTTTAGTAAAAAAAAAAAAAAGGAATGAATGAACACTGAAATAAAAACACTAAGTCAGATACCAAAGTGCTTAGTGAGCCGTGAGCTACAAGGTGATACACTGGGCAGAAAGCATTTGCAACCTATCAGCCTGCACAAGGTAGCATCTAACGGGACAGCAACTGGACTCCTAAGCTTTCCTAACACTAAGTTGTTCTCACAGTTCTACCTCTGACTCTGTCTCTCTTCGCGCTGTCATCTTTCTCTGTCTTTGAAATCTGTCAATCCATCTTACTGCATCTCTAATTTCTGTCCCTCTTCTCCCTTCTTGCTTCTGTCCGTCTCCCTTCCTGCAGCCTCTCGAGTCTGGATATCTGCACTTCTCGTCTCTGGGAGCCCATTCTGCGTGTCCCTCTTCGTGTCTCTTTCATCTACATCCCTTTCTGATCTGCGTCTCTCTTGCTAACTGTTCTGACACCTGTTTCCCCAGGACTCTCTGATCCACTCAGCCCTCTTGTAACTTGGGCCCGTATCCCTGTATTTGTTCACTTATTTTCACTGTCTCTGCTCGCGTCGAGCCTCCGGCCCTCCCAGTCTGAGGGTCTCTCTCGCTCCCTCTCCTCTCTGTCCTTCTCTCTCCCTGCCCTTGACTCTCTGGCCTCTCTGTCTCCGTCCCTCCTCGCTGTTTCTATCGGTCGGCATCTCTCTGCCCCAGTGTCCCCCGCACCTCGCGTCCCACAGGCCCCATTGCCCGCTGCATCTCTGGGCTGCTCAGGCGATGCCGCGTCCCCGGGTTGCCGTGGAGACGTTCAGGGCCCCCGGTCACCATGGAGACGCTCAGGGCCCGCCCTCCACCCGGGATGGCCGCGCGCAGCCGCACACGAGGCCCCTGCCGACCGCCTCTCCCGGAAACCCCGGGGCCTATCTCCATCTGCGGTCCCGGAGGCAGCCGAGGAGGAGGCCCCTCCCTGCAGGGCGTCGCCATGGAGACGCGGGCGAGGAGCTCTAGTGAGGGCCGCGATTGGTGCAGAGCCCTGCTCATCTCAGGAAGGACCCAGGGCATCCAGGAAAACGCGGTGCGGGAGTACGGATCCGGAAGGCGGCGCTGCTGCCCGGAGAAGCTCGGGGAGCGTGGGGAGACGCGGCCGGGACTGTGACCTGATCACTGCGACCACCGCCACCCCCAGGGCACAGGAGGGAAGGGCGGGGGAAGGGCGAGGAGGCGAGATCGGTCTGGCAAATACGGTGAAATCCTCTACTAAAAATACAAACCTTAGCCAGGCGCGGAGGCGGCACCTGCAACGCCGGCACTCAGAGGCTCAGGCAGGAGAATCGCTTGAACCCGGGAGGCAGAGGTGGCCTGAGCCGAGATCGCACCACTGCTCTGCAGCCTGGGCGACAAAGGAGACTGTCTCAAAAATAATAAGCCATGTGTGTTCTTTCATAGCCAGTGTTTTCCTCTTAAATAGTATATCATTAAAATATTTCTAGCTCAAAAACAAAAGATCATTTTTGAGATTATCATTTTAAATGACAAGATAATGCTCAATTTAATGAGTAATTTAATTATTACTATTGGACTTTTTGTAGATTGCAAAGAGCATTCAAAACGAAGTAGAATAAAAAATATGTATTATGTGTTGTAAATATGACTTTGTTGTCTTTTATTCAGAAATATAGAACATATATATGTAATATAGAATTTATTATGAGTCATGTTAAAAAATAGTTTAGAAGCTGCCGATTTGTTTCCTTTTCAAACTTTTCAGGACGATTTTTTTTTTTTTTTGACAGAGTCTCACTCTGTGCCCAGGTTGGAGTGCAGTGGCACAATCTCAGCTCATTGCAACCTCCGCCTCCTGGGTCCAAGCAATTCTCCTGTCTCTGCATCCTGACCAGCTGGGACTACAGGCATGCACCACCATGCCTGGCTAATTTTTGTATTTTAGTAGAGACGAGGTTTTGCCATACTGGTCAGGGTGGTCTTGAACTCCTAACCTCAGGTAATCCACCCACCTCTGCCTCCCAACATGCTGGGATTACAGGCATGAGCCACCACACCCAGCCTAAATTTTGCAGGATAATAAGTAACCTTTAGGTGAAGCGCAGTGACTCACCCCTGTAATCCCAGACCTTTGGAGGACAAGGCAGGAGGACTGCCTGGGGTCAGGAGTTCAATACCAGCTTGGCTAACATGGTGAAACCCCATCTCTACTAAAAATACAAAAACTAGCCAGGTGTGGTGGCACATGCTTATAGTCCCAGCTACTCGGGAGGCTGAGACAGGAGAATCGCTTGGACTCAGGAGGCGGAAGTTGCAGTGAGCCAAGATCGCACCGTTGCACTCCAGCCTGGGCAAGAGAGCAAGACTCTGGCTCAAATAAATAAATAAATAACCTTTTTAAGTATCATTGGGCACTTTGCTTGTTTTTCTTTAGGTTAACATGCCAGCAGTGATTCTTTTTGAGTTTCTGACACAAGATAGCAGTTTGTATCCAAATAAGTCAGCTACTCTGACCCATCCCTAAGACACTTGTATGGAAGGAAAAAGGAGGAAAAAGCCAGTGCTGTGACTGCCTACACTTCCCCCAGCATGGCCCCCTGTGAGACGTGGGGCGCCAGGCCGCGTCTGTCTGCACTCACTCACCTTCCTCAGGTCCTCGCATGGGAGATGG